>QLIY01001105.1:0-53862 GCA_003260075.1 Phallusia mammillata | reverse complement strand
TTTCGTCAACATCACGTTTCATGCTTCATGTTCGGCTGCGTTTTATCAAACCTTAACCTAACCTAATCAAACTCCAAGAATTAATAAACACAACAATAAAATGAAACAATAAATTTATGTTCTTTACATGAAAGACTTTAATCCACATAATAATATATTAACAGAAACAAGCAAAGCAAAGTTTAACACGTACATAAGGTCAACCAAGCGAATTTTGACCCCCCCCCCCCCTTCTGCCTCCTACCGAACCTCCAAACCGGTTTAAACCGGAATCGGAAACCAGAAAAAAAAATCAAAGTCCTCGGCACGCAATGCCTGTTTTACTATTTGACACTTCATGCTTTCTGCCATTCCTACCCTTTCGTCAACATCACGTTTCATGCTTCATGTTCGGCTGCGTTTTATCATACCATAACCTAACCTAATCAAACTCCAAGAATTAATAAACACAACAATAAAGTGAAACAATAAATTTCTGTTCTTTACATGAAAGACTTTAATCCACATAATAATGTATTAACAGAAACAAAGCAAAGCAAAGTTTAACACGTACATAAGGTCAACCAAGCGGATTTTGACCAATATTTTTGTCAAATTAATATTAATATTTCTGTGGCAAAATTGCCAAAAATATATTCCACACGTGTTTTTTTCTCAAAATGGTTGTTTACACGAGAGTTGTAAATCGAGACGGGCTTTTCAGGTCACATTTGCGATTAAGTTTTATGACAAACGAGCCGGATATGAGCCTGAATATAGGTTCTTCTACATTGCGCCTAAAAGTTTGGCCAGCTGTCCAAATCTGGATCACACTAAAAATGCAGCAAGTGCAATTTGTTTCGAGATTTTTACTTAAGCACTTTTTACACATATAAACGTATTGAGTAAAAGCGCATCAACCGGCCAAAACACTTTCGAGCGGCAATTTAGACTAGACTAAATTTGTTATGTGATAAAGTTTACTTTATATTTGGATTGATTGTAATGTAACAAAAATAAGCAAAAGTTCACTTTTAACTCAGTGTGCAAGTTTTAGCTGCAAACCGAAAAAAACACATATCATACATGTATAACCAAATTAAATTCCCGTTCTACTGTATGCTGTTTTGGGCAGTGTGCAATAATGCGTTTTTACCTTTTCGGTACGATTTTGTAAGAGTTTTGTTTATCAGTGCTTTTTGATCAACAGACACGCAAGTACTATCCCTTTACACATACAATTGTGGAAAGGCATTTGTATTTAAACAAGACATTTTAAATTCGCGTTTGTTTGCAAGAGATGCCATCCGTAATGATTTTGTTTTGTTTTGTTCATTAAGGCTTCAACTTTTTTTGTTAAATTAGTTAGAAGATGAAATGTTGCGTTAAGCTAAAAGCTAACAAAAGTAATGAAATCAGACAAATATTAAAGATTTAAACCGTGTCAATCGCACTTTACACTCATTGCGGTCACGTCATAATATGTGTCCCAACTGGCCAGGGGATTCTGTAGATTCAGGTTGACATAGCTGTTGCGGTACCACCATCCACCACCATCACCGTAAGTAACATTATTCATACTGGAAATTACATCCAAATAAGACATGTAGTTGATATGTGCAGACAACAGAATTCTTACCTCGTCAAAGGGTCGTTGTACCTATCATACGTGGAGAACTGGATCCCTTTGTGATAATACATCAGATCAGTAAGAGTTGATGACGTCATATAACCGGAAATGCACAGTCTGTAGTTGTTGCTTTCCGAACCGATTGTGAAATAGCTGTAAAAAGTTGAAATTCTGATTCCGAAGGCTTTAAAAATTCTGACAAGATTTCTTCACAAATTTCTACACTGCAAATATATTATTCCTTGTCAAACTTGAGCGTTTATCGCCTGTTGAATAGTTGGCTAGTACGTTTTGAACCTTTAGCACTTTTTTCGTAAATTTTAATACTCTAGCTATTTTATCGCTTTAATTTATCTTAGGTATCTGCGTTTACAATATTTACTAACATTAACTAGAAAACAAAATCGTTATGCCATAATATGTCGTTACGTGTGTTTGTTCACCAGTATTCGGCAAATTTCTCTTCCTCGCCGTGGTTTGTCAAATCGAATCGAACTCGACAATATTTGGATTGGGTCAACGCGTAAACTTTTTCCAAACCTACGTATGCAAAAGCATGTGTTCACACGAGAGGTTGCTGAAATCGAAACTCCACGGAAATTTAGAAAATTCTTGTTTTGTTCTTGTCAAAGCTGTGTTTGTGGCAAACAGATATGTATTAAAATTCATACTCTTTACTGCTGGTAGCGTTGGGATGTATTTAAAAATATCCAGTTTCATAGAATTACAGCATAGAATCGCGGGTTGAAGATAATTTTAGTAAACTATTACCGCCTCTATTGTTGAAACCAACCGGTCTGGGTTTGTGGCACTTCTTTAAATGAGTTTTTTTTTCAACAAGTAGGCTAAATACAACTGAATTACATACAACAAAATTCAAAACAAACCAAGCCAAAATTCCCCAGACGGGTTTCCAAACCCAATTTTGTAATCTTGCCACGGTCTAACAAAGCTAACACTTCCGTCAAAGCGAGTTTGAATCGTCTAAAATACAACCGTCAATTTAAGAAAATGCAAGTGGAATGATGATAACTCACAGTCCATCCTTGTGAACAGAGATTCTTGAGAGTTTCGGCAAGTGGGGATGCTTGGCTTCCAGGGGAACAAGGCAATTCTGGCAAAAAATAGACTAAATTACTTTCTGAATAGGTGTGAGGACAGTTCGACTACCCAATACAAATGCCCTTATGGTCTAAAACTTATCGGTGGATCACAAATCAATTCACCGTACAGTACATTTTCAGCTGTAAAACTACGACGACATTTTCCATTCGTCCTATAGCTATATAGCTATATATATATATATTTCATGAATACTGTGTAGGACCTTACTTTAAAAACCGAAAACCCGGGTCAAAAACTGACTTACCAGTCTCACAGTTCCTTCCTGTGTACTTTTTCGGACACAAGCAGCCATAATCAGCGAGCAAGTCGACGCATGTGCCGTTATTTCCACACGGGTTCACGTAGGAGCAAACATCAAAATCTAAAACAGAAAAGTGCAACCTAAGGCTCACCGGCCAAATGGTGTAATTTCAATGAAATCTGTGGTCAACGGGGAGATATAAATTTAAAACGAAGGATGGCGGTTTAGTGCAGAGCTAGAGTAAAATGACAATCATTTTTGTTTGTAAACAGAACATTTTCCTGCAAAATCAACCGAAGGTCAACTTTTTTCTTGCGACATAACAACACCACAAAAATCGGTTTCCAATTTTAATGTAAACTGTTTGTGAGAATATGAGTGTAATTGACAAACAACAAAACTTTTGTTTAGAGTAAGGTTCGGCTCACGGGGTAAATTTTTATCATGGGTAATTTATTTGGTCATCAAGTAATAAGGTTACCCATGATGAAGTAGTCTTTTTGAGATAATTAATACATGCCAATTAATGCTTGGAACATACGCGTCACCTGTAGAGCGGTTTTAAATTCTTTTACACTGTAGTCGTCTGCAGATTTTTACAAGGAGTAAAAAATGTTTTGTACACTTTTTTCTTAATGAAAGAATGTGAATACTTTTTATTCACAAAACTGATTTTTGTGTTACGTTACTGAGTAAAGTTTGTTTTGGTCTGTCCTTGCAGCAACGTCCTGCAATTTCGCAGTAAATTTGCAACAACGATTGCTCGTAGCAGTGCCTAATAGATGAACTCAGCTTGGAGTCATTAACTCTTACAACCATCAACAAAAGACCCAAACCCCCCCCCCCCCCCCCCCCCCCCCCCCCCCCCCCCCCCCCCCCCCCCCCCCCCCCCCCCCCCCCCCCCCCCCCCCCCCTTGCCTTCATCGCGTAGATGACAACCTTGCCACCAGCGTCTGTAAAAACAAATTGTTTGTGAAAGCAACGTAATATTCCTAAAATCTTTTTCGTAAATAAATTATAAATCTAAAAATGTGAAAACTTTTTTTTCGTATCTACACATTCGTAGAGGATTACCAATAAGAATAAAGCCCATGATTTTACCAACCTGAAATTGTTCCATGCTTTTTCGCAGCAGCGCAGACAGAGCTGTTGGTGAAATATTTTCCACTCTTGTACGTGTAGGAAGCGCCGGTGCATTTACCAGGGCAGTAGACATGGGTTATTGGCAATTCGCAGTCGCCAGTTGTCTTGCAAGTCACTAACACATTGTTCATTTTTAAGATAATAATAACGCCCTGTCAATTTAACATATTCTTACTTGATAAGCCCCCCCCCCTTTTCCACTCGTGTACGTGTAGGAAGCCCCGGTGCATTTTGCCGGACAATAGACATGGGTAATTGGTAATTCGCAGTCGTCGGTTGTTTTGCAAGTCACTAACAAATTGCACATTTTTAGGATTATAATACTGCCTTGTCAATTTATTCTTACTTGAAAATGTGTAGGAATATTTGCTCGCAGAGCAGGTTTGAGTTCGAACGCCATTTCTCTCTTTTCCGTACAAATGAGCTCCTTGGCCCGGATTGCGAAAAACTTGAACTAGCCCACCGGAATCTAAAACAGATTTTTACGTCGCGATTCGTTTAATAAAAACAAGTATACACTTTCATTCACTATCAATCTGTTGGTCGTGCATTGCTGCAAGACATATCGAGCCGCTTGTGTAGACCCCATTTCCACACAACTCCGGATTTTCCTCCCAGCAATTGGCCGGGCAAATCACGCTCGTGATCGAGTGCTTCAAATCAGAAAACTGAGCCTTGCACGTCACTGTAAACAACATGCTTAAGACATTATTTTAAGGTTTATTGCATGTTTGTAAAGTTCATAATACAGGCGCGAATGACTTTGTCTCAAGAAATTATAAAGACGATAACAGATGAAATTCTTAGAGGTCTTTCAGACCAGGGGCGACGAATTCTTCTCATTTTATTCACCACTGACTGTAAACAATGTAAATATAGAACCAGTCATCAGTTGGTAAACATCATTAGGTTACCTGACTGTCCCACTAATGTCACAATAAACTCGGATACGAATATCAGTACCAAGACATTAGCTTTCGGAGTATTCATTGCCATTCACTATCATAGAGTTGACTGCTAAACAAAACAAACATTTAAATCCAGAAATCATGGAATAAAGCTGTGTGCACAGCAAAGGACTGTAAAGTACTAAAATTATTCTTTTGTGCTGTTGTTGTATTGACTACTTTATTTCCATAGGTTGATATTAAAAACGTCCTACATTCCAAACTGGCTATTTACAAGTTTCATAATCAATCTTTATGCTGACGTGGCTAATCCAACGGTTTAGAAATTCGGGCAAACGAAACGGAATCGTAGAAACCATATAAACGAGAGACTCAGATACGCGACCGAACCTAACTTAGCTTTGGTATTTTACCGTACCGTACACTGCCTTTGTGTAACATACGAAACCGCGACCCCCCCCCCTATAAACGAGAGACTCAGATACGCGACCGAACCTAACTTAGCTTTGGTCTTTTACCGTACCATACACTGCCTTACCATAACATACGAAACGGCGGCATGGCATGCACAAGGAAATGCGCAGTTAAAGCGGATGTATAAGGGTCAGGTGTGAAGATTAAACGCGATTCACAGCACGATGTCACGATTAACGCGAGATCAGTACCCTGTTGCATTGTTGTGGTTTGATACACTAGCAACCCAGCAGGCATCGTCCCATGCCATACAATTGGAATTTGTTAAACCAAGCCCAACTTTTGGCAGCTACGAGTTCAAAATAATTAATAGGTGTGTGACAAACTTACATTACACAGTAGTACATATAAAATGAATTAGTTATCGAAAGACTTGTTCATATTTCTTTAGACATGTTGGTATTGTATTGAAAGATATGTTTTAATCGATATCGCCTTAAACATGTTGCCTGGGTTTTTTGTAAATCTGCCTAATATTGGAAGCAAACATAAATCGGTCCGCACATTGGCAGTTCACAAACCTTAAACTCCAACCCACTTTCAATCCGTTGGTCGTGCATTGCTGTATAATATATCGGACCGTTTGTGGAGACCTCATTTTGCAAAAACAAATCGATGATCTAATTCTTTGATGAACTAGTAGCACTCATCGATTGCACATCGCCCCGTATTCGGTTGATTAGTCACCTTGTAACGTCGAGCGAAGTGCTTCCTTTCACAACCCTTTAATTATCCCCTTAGCACAGTGGTTCTCAAACTTTTTTGACCACGACCCAAATCTGAGTTTTATGAACATCTCACGACCCAAGCCTCAAACATAAAAAAAATGTAACAATTTCGAGGCCACTTTGTCGCCGCATATGAGTCTGCCCATTTCAAAANTTTTTCGGCTCCACCATCTGTTTTAAAAGAAAATCACTGGCCCCAACTTTTAGTAAACTGGTAATACTTACAGATTGCACGTCGTAGGAATGTCATGGCTTCATCACGTTACGCTTGCGGTCAAATAGTCGCCTTGAAACATCGAGCGAAGTGCTTCCTTCCACAACATTTGCATTGGCTCTCTCAAGCAGAACACGCTCCAACGTCTTGTCGCAACGCGCAGAAAAGTCGTCGCACCGTTGATTGATTGCCAATATAGGTTTGTGTTGTGCAGCATCCAAGGTAAACTGAATAACATTTACTATGTGTGGTTTAACTACTTTATTCTTAAATACATACCATAACTTTGTCCAACTTCCCCCCCCCCGACCCATACTTTGAGAACCACTGCCTTAGCACGTAAGGCTCTGACGTCATATCCAAACTCGCAGAATCTGCAAACAGAGGCGCCGTTGGTTGATTGCGATGTGGAGTTGAACAACATCCTAAGCAAAGCTCTCTGAAATATATTGTCATTTAAAACTTAACTGCTGCATCTGTAATGCTTATTTTGGTTTAATTCATCCAAGGTGAAATATTGTTCATTCTAAAACTCGTCACAAGAATGTGTTTTTTTGGTGAATGACAAAACATGTTTAAAAGCCGTTTAATTTACATTTTTTTAGCTTTTCTGTTTCTTGTTAAAACACCTTTTCTTTGAAAACTTCAGAAAAACTGATTATTTTTATTACTATCTATAATATACATGTAAAGACTTTCAAATAAATTGCTTGTCGTTTTTAAGTTTAAAAGTAAATGGGGAGGGGGGTAACGTTGCTATACCAACATATGGAACAACATTTTATTTTTGAACGTTACTAATCTACCTATTGTGTCCAAAAACTATTAAATAAGACTAAAAGTAAGCTAAGTTACTATTAAACTTCTTTTTTTTTAATTGCTAAATATTTTTAGTTTTTTTGGCCGGTCCGCATTAAAATTTTAGTTTCAAAAATGTTCACCAGTACTAAAAAGGTTGCCGACCACTGATCTAAACAGCAACGAATAGCCAGAATCAGTTTTTTTTAGTATTCAAGCAACAAACTAACAATCTATGATTTTTTTTCGGCTCCACCATCTGTTTTAAAAGAAAATCACTGGCCCCAACTTTTAGTAAACTGGTAATACTTACAGATTGCACGTCGTAGGAATGTCATGGCTTCATCACGTTACGCTTGCGGTCAAATAGTCGCCTTGAAACATCGAGCGAAGTGTTGTTTGAAACATCGAGCGAAGTGCTTTTAACCCAATAATAACTCTATCTCAGATTACTGAGTCGAAAAAGTAACCGAATTTAACAGTTTTCATTAATTAGTAACAACAACAATAAATCTTTTACAATTGTTTGCTTTCCACAAACACTGCATCGCTGCATCTGGTGCTAGTTAGTTCAGTTTAGTTTTTTGCACTGAAGATAAAATGAAACCTACAGTAACCTTTAAAATTAAATGATTTCACAACCATACACAATTGCATTTCTTCTCTCTTTAAAATTTGAATCTTTAGGACAGGTAATGATTTGACCTTGCTCTTCTAACATATGAGGAACATTGATGTTACAACTTTATAGTCTTTCCACTGTATACAAAAGTTGTGAAACAATATACAGTTCTGTGGGACTTTTCCTGCAGTAAGAACTTCCTGTAGTGTTTTTGTAAGGCAAGAACTTTTCTGTAGTGGTTTTTGTAATTAGAACGAATCTTTCACTGCCGAGAAAATCACTTCTGACACTTATCAATACAGAATACCTTGAGCGTTTGCGTCTAATGAAAAAAGCGGCGAGTTGTTGTTGTTTTTGTTTTTTTTACGGCCCACTTTACACCCCCTTAATGCAATTGTTGTTGTTTTTAACGCTCTTTTGCCTTTTTAATACAAGAAGTAATATTCGGGTGAGCCTAGTTTATTTGCTCGCTGCAGTAATAAAGCAAATAAAAACTGAAATGTGTATAGGGTGCATGCTAGTGCTCTATGGTGCAGTGAACCTCAATTAGAAAACCTGAATGATTTTGGGGTGAAACGCCTTTAGGATTTAACTAGGTTGTCTAACTACAGTTCAGTAATCATATTTCAGTTGAAAACAAAAGCGTTTACTTTTAAGTCTATTGAAATCGTGTAATCACAATTTGGTCCATTTCGTCTGCCCCCCCCCCGCGGCGAGTTGTTGTTTTCGCGTCACACAACTGACGTCAGAGTACAGGGGCGACACCTAAAGATTATTCGACATAATATTAAGAATATTAATAAATACCCACTTTACACCCTCTGAATGCAATTGTTGTTGTTTTTTGACGCTCTTTTGCCTTTTTAGTACAAGTAATATTTGGATGACCCTATAGTTTATTCGCTTGCTGCAGTAATAAAGCAAATACAAACTGAAATGTGTAGGGTGCATGTTAGTGCTCTATGGTGCAGTGAACCTCAATTAAAATACCTGAATGATTTTGGGATGAAACGCCTTAGGGATTTAACTAGGTTGTCTAACTACAGTTCAGTAATCATATTTCCAATGAAAACAAAAGTGGTTACGTTTTATTCAATCGAAATCATGTAATCACAATTTGGTTCATTTCGTCTATACAAGTCTTTTACCTTGTAACCCATACAAGTCTTTTACCTTGCAAATCAAATTATCCAATATTTGGCATATATTTGATCCGAATTTAAATTATGATTGAAGCTCGTAACACCATCATGGACAGCTACTTCAAAAGCAAATACACTGAACTTATGTAAAACATCGTGTACAGTTGGACAAGTGTAGGTTGAAACAAGTGCAACCGAAATTAGTCAGGTGATCTTGAATTTGGCCCAGGATTTTTGGGAATAGCGAGGTGGTTACCAAATAAAGTAAGCTTACCCAACCTATCCACGATTATAGCGGCGTCAACTCCTCCCTCCAGTGACAGCTTTAATTGCCGCTAGAGCCAAGAGTGAGATGGTAACACAGAAAATGTTATTAAGTTGAAACAATTTTGGGCAGGAACTTGGCCGAATGGCCTGGCGCGCCTGACCCATGTAAACAATCTGATCGGGCCTCGTCCCCGGGAGGTTCCTGGGTTCGAACCCCGTGAAAAAAAGTTGAAACAGTTTTAAATAATTGGAAATCAATGGAAATACGTGAAAATAACTTAGAAAACATAATACATGATACGTACACCAATAAGACAAACATAATTTGCTCCATAAAAAGCGGAAACCTATAAAAAAAAACAATAACATAAACACACCAAAAAACGAGTTTCAACAAAAACTGTCGTAATTTGATTTACTTTCGCCTACAGCAAATAATTAAAATATCAATTGTTTAAAATAAAGAATAATTGATGTTAATATTTTGCTATCTTGACTGTGAACAACAAATGGGTAATATGCGCAAGTTCTTGTCATATAAAATGTCACACAGGTTGAAGACAAGCTAAAGTATGTTAAAAAGACATATTCAATGATCCTTTTTATTTTGTTAATTTGGTCGGATTTTTAAAATTAGTCTCCACCACCGGAGTAACGAGGAAACGCTGTGATTTGTTTTTATTTTACGATTTTCAGTACGGTTTTGCGATTGGTTTTGTGTGCATGTGCTATGTATGGAGTCTTTAACAGATGCACAAATAATACGCGTTCGCAAATAAAAATGTCAAATATCATTTATGTTTTCTTTACTGCTAGACATGTAAGCCTCAAAAACAATTTAATTGTGTTAATTGTAACATTCACATTTAACCGTTTTCAACGAGTACGTTAAAATCGAAGAAATATTGTGAAAGCAAAAATAAATTTTAACAGTTTAATATCAAAGATTTGTTTAACATATTGCTAGTGAGTGAATCGTATGTGCTGTGATGTCATAATGCTTTATTCATGTGTGATATCTTTTTACAGTTAAAAAAACCAACGTTATCCTGGCAAACGATGGAAATAGGGCTCGGCTTAACAGGCCACCTCAAATTGTTTTAATCACACTTTACACTGAATCCCGCGGTCAATTCATAAAAAATGGCCCAACCTATTCGAGGAATCCGATTCAAGTTGGCATGAGTGCAGCCGTTGTACCACCATCCACCACCACCTTGACTCTTTGCACAACTATCACTGCAAATAACACAAACATAAATTTAGCTCAAATTTAAATGCAAACAACAGCATTCTTACTAATGAAGGTCGTTGTCCCTGTCGTACGTGGAAAACTGCATCCCGTTGTGATAAGCCATCCGATCAATAAGAGTTGATGACGTCGTATAACCGGAAATGGTCAGTCTATAGTTGTCGCTTTCCGGTCCGACCGAAAACGAACTAAATTTTAGAAGGTAAACTTTTAATTTTTCTCACGAATTTCGAGATTGTAGATATTTTATCATTATAGGTAATCAAGTATTTGATGTATGTAATAATATTTGCCAAAAACTACAGACCAGAACCATAAGGGCGTTAATTATTATTTCCGTTTACTTGTATTCGGCAAATTTCTTATTCTGTGCGGAGCTCCACAAATCAAATCGAACTCGGCAGGATTTTGATTGGGTCATCAAGTGAATATTTTCCAAACCTGCAGATGCAGAATTATGCACTGAAACGAGAGTTTAAAGATGCCCCAAATTCATATAAACTTAGAAAAATCCTATTGTGGTTATCCACAAACTATAATTGTGACTTAAGCTTAGCCTTTCCGTCAAAACTGCTTCACGAGTTCCAAGTTAGGTAAAGTGGCGTCAGGGCTAGTAAGCAGGTTTGCCATACCGTCCTCATTTCTGAGATTTTTCCTTTTTTGAACGGTAGTGTCTTAGAAAAGTTCAATGTCCTTAATTCTAAGAAATGTCCTTATTTTTGACTTGAGTCCTTCTTTTGTCTTATTTTCAACAATTACAAGTCAAAACCGTGCTACTAGCAAACTAGACGTTAGCGGTCGTGAGATGCGCAAGGTGTTTACTACCAGCAAGGAGTTGCTGAAACAGATTGTTTCTGGCAAAAATATTGCATGTTAAGTTATATGTCAGGGGACGAATAAATGCAAAGATTTGTTAAAAAACGTTGGTTTCGTTTCGTTTTAAAATTTAATTTTTCGGTTGTCCTTATTTTTGGATTCAAGTCGATGGCAACCCTGCTAGTAAGCCATGAGCCATGATCAAGATCTTTCTCAACCGCGGTTCTCAGGGCCGCATGCAGCTCACAACTACTTATTTTGTGGCCCTCACCAGCCCTCAGAAAATCACAAAAGATTATATTATTACTATAAAAACTAAAATCCTAAAAAATGACTTTTCGAAATTTACCTTTGTAAAAAAAATTATAAACGTTTACAGTACAGCAAATCTGAAAAACAACCTTTTGCCCTCAACAATAAAAAAGATTAAGAACCACTGCCCTAGATAAAGACTTTTTACCAATTAAAAACACATCATGAACATGACAAAGGGCAAAAACAAACCTAGCCAAAACTCCCCAGATGGGTTTCCAAACCCAGTTTTGTAGTCTTCCCAGGGTTTTGTAAAGTTAACACTTCCGTCAAGGCGAGTTTGAACCGTCTAAGACACAACCGTAAGTATATACAAATGAGTTACTTAGAAATGTAAAGTGGACTGGTAAAAAAACTCACAGTCCATCCTTGTGAACAAAGACTCTCCAGTGTTTCGGCAAGTGCAGATTCTTGACTTCCCGGGAAACAAGGCAATTCTGTCAAAAAGAATAATTTCCAATTGTACTGAAAGTCACGACAGCCCTTTGACCTATCGACGCGACCAGACTGTAAGGTATACTAACAGAAATCGACTTACCGGTCTCACAGTTCCTTCCGGTGTACTTTTTCGGACACAAGCAGCCATAATCAGCGAGCAAGTCGACGCATGTGCCGTTGTTTCCACACGGGTTCACGTAGGAGCAAACATCGAAATCTAAAACAGTAAAACATTTAGCAGGAGATGTAACCTTGCTTCATTTTACTGGCAGTGATTAAATACTAGTTGTACTGCCACGATCTTTTTTTGGTTCACACTTAACCGGTTTTTTAGAATGTGAGTGTAGTACGAAACCCTTATGTGGGTAAAAAGTTCAGCCTGTTGCCTTATCCGGGTAAATGTATTTAGTCTCCACT
Organism: Phallusia mammillata; assembly: GCA_003260075.1. NCBI lineage: Eukaryota > Metazoa > Chordata > Ascidiacea > Phlebobranchia > Ascidiidae > Phallusia > Phallusia mammillata. Next base: position 41,356 of record QLIY01001105.1, on the reverse strand, counting down.
GAATAAAGGTTACATATACCTGACTTTAAATTTTGACTAACCGTTTTCGGTGTAGAAAGACTTGATTAAAATAGGCCAATGATTTGTTGTAAATGTTTTTACATAGTTTTGTACCACGATAATATCCAGCTTTTCGCAAAACGTAAAGAACTGTATTCACAAAACTGATTTATTCATTGCGTTATTGGGTGAAGTTCTTTTGCAATAATATTTTGGACTTTCTCTATATATCAACCTATAATCCTTCATTTTCAACAAATTTGCAACAACAGTTGTTTAAGAAAGGGCCTACTATGTGGACTCAGTTTAAAGTCACCAAGAATAATAACCATTAAAAAAATTCAAATCGGTACCATCGAACGAAAACCAGTCGGTGTTGGTTGTGTTTGTGCCGTTGTACGCCTTTGCCTTCATCGCGTAAATGACAACCTTGCCACCAGAGTCTGTGAAAACAAACACGTTTTGAAAGAACCTTTTTGTTCCTGAAACATGTTTACGCAAGTGATTTCTAAATCTAGATTTGTATTGTACTAAATAACAGGGGCGAAGAACAAATCGACAAAAAGCAATCAAGCATGTAGCCATTTGCTTTTGCTTGTCCTCCCACTGACCTGAAATCGTTCCTCGCTTTTTCGCAGCAGCGCAGACAGAGCTGTTGGTGAAATATTTTCCACTCGTGTACGTGTAGGAAGCACCGGTGCATTTTGCCGGACAATAGACATGGGTAATCGGTAATTCGCAGTCGCCTGTTGTTTTGCAAGTCACTATGCAGTGAAAATTGAAAACAAAATTGGTTGAACCTTTTAAACTCAAGCGTTCTCCGAAATAGATTGTACCATCCGCCTTCTACAGTAGTGAGACAAATTTACGCCGGAATACCAACCTTTTGAACTCCGTCAGTATTATAATAGTATCCAACGGAACATAAGGTTTTAACATGTGTCATAAGGTTATGGATTTGATACATTAAATCCGATCGTTATAACTGTAGACATGTTTGGTAAAGGGAATGTTATAAACCACATTATTTCAACAAGTAATAACTTAGTAATAACGCTGAAATTGTTATTGTATATCGCTGACTAAGTACATTTACAGCCGTCTTTTAATAGGATCATTGTGTGCAAATAAATGCAAAATTAAACATAATATTCATACACAAAGTGCAACAGTGTAAATCTCGACATCATAAACTTGAACAGCCGATCTGCTAACTGCTATATGTCCAATAGACAGAAAAATAATCACAATAAACTGGACTTTTCGATTTAATAAAACATACCACATCTTTTCACAATCAAAATTTGTCAATAAGCACGTTTCATCAATCCCCCCCCCCTGTAAACGTGTACGTGTATTGTCCTGTAGAGCATGTTTGACTCTTCACGCCTTGGCTCTCTTTTCCACGGTAACGAGACTTCCCTGATGGGTTGCGATAAATCGTCACAACTCCACCATTATCTGAAAAAACATTGTTGTACTGGTAAATGAATCTTTCCTTTGTACATATTAGGCAGCTGTATAAGTTTGTAAGCAAACATGGGGTGTACATTTTATGTTCCCCCCCCCCTAAATCGTCACAACTCCACCATTATCTGAAAAAAACATTGTTGTACTGTTAAATGGATCTTTCCTTTGTACATATTAGGCAGCTGCATAAGTTTGTAAGCAAACATGGAATGTACATTTTATGTTAAAACTTACAACTCACTATCAATCCGTTGGTCGTGCATTGCTGCAGGACATATAGGGCCGCTTGTGTAAACCCTATTTCCACACAACGACGGATTTTCTTCCCAACAGTCCCCCCCCCCACCGAGTCTTGCACGTAACTGTACAGAACATACACAGAAGTCAGAAAACATATCTGACCAGTTTAGGTTTCAAGCATTTTTACATGTAATTTATCTTTTTTTTAGCTGTTAGAGATTGTGGCCGAAATGTTATACATGAGTTTGTAACATGTTGTATATTGTTTGTTTTGTCCCTTTTTGTGATTACCTTTGTTACGGTCTAAACCAAGAGGTAAACAATTTAAACTTTTACTTGTTTACCAATTATATTCTGTATTTTAAAAACCAGACAAAATTGTATGGAGAATGAAAATTTTTCACTCTTGTATAGTTTTACATAGCTTGAGGTTGAAAATGTTTTTGTCTTACTTGCTGGATTGTATTCAGTGGAGATCATGTCGAAGAAAACAGTCATGAGAAGCACAATAGCCGCGTTCACATTCAAGCAAGATGAGCGATGCATGGTCACAAATGAAACCCCCCCCCCCACAAGGCAATTCTGCCAAAAAGAATAATTTCCAATTGTACTGAAAGTCACGACAGCCCTTTAACCTATCGACGCGATCGGACTGTAGGGTATACTATCAGAAATCGATCTACCGGTCTCACAGTTCCTTCCAGTGTACTTTTCCGGACACAAGCAGCCATAATCAGCGAGCAAGTCGACGCATGTGCCGTTGTTTCCACACGGGTTCACGTAGGAGCAAACATCGAAATCTAAAACAGTAAAGCACTTAGCCGGGTATGTAACCTTGCTTCATTTTACTGGCAGTGATCAAATACAAGTTTTACACCCTCGATTTTTTTTTGCTTCACACTTAACTTGTTTTTTAGAATGTGAGTGTAGTACGAAACCCTAATGTTGGTGAAAAGTTCGGCATGTGGCCTTATCTGGGTAAATGTATTTAGTTCCCACGCAATAAAGGTTACGCATATCTGACTTTAAATATTGACTAACCACTATCGGTTTAAAAAGACTTGATTAAAATAGGTCGAAGCTTTGTTGTACATGTTTTTACATTGTTTTGCACCACGATATCAAGCTTTTCACAAATCGTAAAGATCTGTTCTCACAAAACTGATTGATTCATTGCGTTATTGGGTGAAGTTTATTTTGCAATAATGTTTTGGTCTATCCATATAACCTATAATCATTCATTTCTAACAAATTTGCAACAAAAATTGCTCGAGGTAGAGCCTACTATGTGGACTCAGTTTAAAGCCACCAAGAATAATAATCATTTAAAAAGCCGCCAAGAATAATATCATTTTTAATAATCATTTAAAAAATTCAAATCGGCACCATCGAACGAAAACCAGTCGGTGTTGGTCGTATTTGTGCCGTTGTAAGCCTTTGCCTTCATCGCGTAGATGACAACCTTGCCACCAGCGTCTGTGAAAAATGAACTCTTTGTGAAAGAACTTTTATGTTCCTGAAACATGTTTTGCGCAAGTGATTTCTAAATCTAGATTTGTATTGTACTAAATAACAGGGACGACGAACAAATGTACAAAAAGCAATCAAGCATGCATTCATTTGCTTTTGCTTGTCCTCCCACTGACCTGAAATCGTTCCTCGCTTTTTCGCAGCTGCGCAGACAGAGCTGTTGGTGAAATATTTTCCACTCGTGTACGTGTAGGAAGCAGCCTTGCAATTCGCCGGACAGTAGACATGGGTAATCGGTAATTCGCAGTCGCCAGTTGTTTTGCAATTCACTATGCAGTGAAAATTGAAAACAAAATTAGTCGGTTAAACCTTTTGTACTCAAGCGTTTCTCCGAAACAGATTGTGCCATCCGACTACTACGGTATAGCGAGTCAAATTCACGCCGGAATACCAACCTTTTGAACTCCGGCAGTATTATAACAGTATCCAACGGAACATACGGTTTTAACATGTGTCATAAGGTTATGGATTTGATACATTAAATCCGATCGTTATAACTGTAGACTTGTTGTGAGTTTGGTAAAAGGAATGTTATAAACCACATTATTTCAACAAGCAATAGTAAGAACGCTGAAATTGTTATTGTATATCGCTGGCCAAGTACATTTACAGTAGTCATTTATTAGGCTCATTGTGTGCAAATAAATGCAAATTAAACATAATATTCATACACAAAGTGTAACAGTATAAATCTCGACATCATAAACTTGAACAGCCGATCTGCTAACTGCTATGTCCAATAGACAGAAAAATAATCACAATAAACTGGACTTTTAGACATAATGAAACTTACCACATTTTTCACAATCAAAGTTTGTCAATAAGCATGTTTTTCGTCAGCATGTAAACAGTTCTCACTTGTAAACGTGTACGTGTATTGTCCTGTAGAGCATGTTTGACTCTTCACACCTTGGCTCTCTTTTCCACGGCAACGAGATTGTCGCTTCCCTGATGGATTGCGATAAATCGTCACAACTCCACCATTATCTAAAAAAATATTGTTGTGCTAGTAAATGGATCTTTCCTTTGTACATATTAGGCAGATGTATAAGTTTGTAAGCAAACATGGGATGTACATTTTATGTTAAAACTTCCAAATACAACTCACTATCAATCCGTTGGTCGTGCATTGCTGCAAGGCATATCGGACCGCTTGTGTAGACCCCATTTCCACACAACGACGGATTTTCTTCCCAACAGTTGGCTGCGCAAATCACGCTTGTAATCGAGTGTTTCAAGTCAGAAAACCGAGTCTTGCACGTAACTGTACAGAACATACACAGAAGTCAGAAAATATATCTGACAAGTTTAGATTTCAAGCGTTTTTACAGGTGATTAATCATTTTTTAGCTGTTAGAGATTGTGGCCAAAATGTGATACATGAGTTTGTAACAGGTGGTGTGTTGTTTGTTTCGTCACTTTTTTGTGATTAGCTTTGTCACGGTCTAAACGTATATGTGAAAAAAAAACTTTTACTTGTTTACCAATTATATTCTGCATTTTAAAAACCAGACAAAATTGTGTGGAGAATGAAACTTTTTCGCGCTTGTATATTTTTACATAGCTTGAGGTTGAAAATGTTTTTGTCTTACTTGCTGGATTGTATTCAGTCGAGATCATGTCGAAGAAAACCGTCATGAGAAACACAATAGCCGCGTTCACATTCAAGCAAGATGAGCGATGCAGGTCACAAATGAAAGCAAATATCTTGTTGAGGAGCAGAAAAGTATACCGTGTTTACCTTGATAACAAACAAAACGTTTTAACAAGCTGCCGCGTTGCATTACAGTAATACACAAAAGTAAAACCCTAACCTTGCAAAAAAAATCCTGAGCTTACAATTTTCACTAAATGCCGTGCAACGTCTACAAATATCCTCGTGTTATTGATCCCTCTTAAATATATGTTTATCAAAGATTTTTTGTTATTTGTCTCATGTTATAATAGGCTGTCCTCCCACAATCAGTAAGTTCTGGAAACGCCACCCTAGTCGAATGTTTTACATTTATACCAAATACCATCATTCACCAATCGGAAACTCTATACTCCGGTGTGGTTAACAGCGGCAATTCAATGCAACCTGATTCACTCCTCCATATAATACGCCACATCTGTTATGCAAACATTTTGTCACATACTCATGACGATATGGGTGCCTGAAAGAGGTTGCTCCTTTTTCCCAGGTGCATTTTTTCAATCATCATGGCATTAGGACAACTGCGGTTTAAAAGGCAATCCACGGAAATCTAAAAGGTTGATTTCACCTAGATGACAACATTGCGGTTATTTCGATACACTTGTCATTGTAGCAGATATTTTGTGTATTTTAGCAAGCTTATCTCTAAAACAAACTAATGATTGGTTAAAGCACACAGGTTCGCAAAGATCAAGTCAAGTCAAATTTTATTTGCATAGTCACTTCATCATCACAGTTCCAATGTTGAACGTATGTAAACAGCAAGAACACCGAAAAAAAACTTAGGTTATCGAGCCAAGTAAACGCAAAAAAAGAAGTATCAGTTCATAAAAGCCAATGCTTTATCGTTGATCTTGTTTTGAGTAAACAATAAATTTAAATAACATTGACATAAACAAGATTTGATGCGTTTTGCGTAACCGTAATAAACGACAAGGACAATATTGCTCTAATCTTGATCATGTTGGCTTTATGCACCAAGCTTTTAGAATCGTAATAATGTACTTACTCGCTACTGCAGACGACCGATACAGCCACGAAAAGTAGCAGAAACAGCTAACTTCCCAGTAAATAACAACATAGCCCCATCTCATACAGAAAGCATTTCTCGGCCAGGGGTCAGTTCACAGCATTGTTATTCATTGCTGAAATCACAAGCGACGGCAAATTCAATTACCCAATATCTAAGATATGTTTGATCGCAGTTTAAATTACAATTATCCAAGCTGGTAACAACATCGTGGACACCTACGAGATTCGTATGTTGTTTAATTACTCTCCACTGAGCCCTACTGGCGAAAACAATTATTGTAATTTGATCTCGATTTTTCCAATAAGGCAGTAAACTGTTAGACAGAAAGTAGCTTTATATATCTTTTCAATTTACATATTGTCATTTATGCTCCATCCCGAGTTGGAAGGCAGTACATTTTATAAACAACAAATACACAAAATAAATGTACAACATCATCTCTTTGGTTGAATGTAAGTGACTTTTTCTTTTGTTATACCGAAAAGTTTACAAAAATTTCTCTCAAAATGCGTTCGATGACACTGGGTTGTACGTAAGTGGATGGGGAATATCTAAAACAAAAAAGACTGTGGTAACAAGTATGAATAAACCAAAACATGCAAGGTTTATTGTGGGGCAAATTTTGTTCGGGATACATTATACTTAAAAACTCGCACATTTTAGGGGGTACGCTTCGCCTTCTCTGCTGGCTACGTCAGAACATGCAAAAGCTATTTACGTTACACAATTTCTACCAAACTTCTTACATGGATGTTAGGATGTAATTGAAGAAGACGTTATGCGCAGACCCTTCCATGTAGACTTGGTTATCGCTAAATGCAGTGTTTTTTTGCAAGTCAATGTAATGCAGTGAGCTGGATCCTGACGAGTCAAGTTTCTGAACAGACAAAAGTTTGTATATTATCGCATATATTATCGCATAAAACTAAAACAACAGCTTAAATTCGTTTCATATGTGTTAGGTTTTTTGTTGTTGAATGGGCTTTAATATGGACCACGGCTTTAATATGGACCACGGTTGTGTGTACGAAGTTTTTTACCCTTTCTTTTTGCTTCCTGGTCTATTTGTTTATTTTTATCGGGTAGCAGTGTTTCAAAAATAGGATACACATTTTCTGGTGCCCACAAGAAAAAAACGTATTTGCAATGTTAAAACAATTCTTTAAAAAATCGTTATCAGAGGCAGTTCCACGTTTTGCATGTGAAAAGTAATACTATAGACAACTTCATACCGGACTTGATACAGTAAAAAATATCTGTATGATGGTAGGGTCGACGGGGTTGGTATCGTACACTTGATACAATACATATTGTATATTGTAGCAATTGACTGTTAAGGATCCTGTATTCCACGTGTAAGTCCCACTGGTGCCGTCAGACCCTAAATTACTTTCTTCCTGTCAGAAAATACAAAAGATTAATTTATATTTCCCAATCCGAGGTTTCCAGTCTAAGATTTGCGGTTGACTTCAAGAGACAAGTCAAATAAAATTCGGATACAGCCCATTTAAACTTGCGCGTCTATAGTAGCAAAATCAAGTTAGGGAACTATATTTTAACGCTGGTTCAATACCTTGATAAAATGTTTTTCAGAATCTCCTTTAGAATTGAATACCAACATGGATACCACGAATGGGTGCGATGCATTGCATACCACCGTAAAATGACCGTGTGGATCGCTAAGCAAGATAAAAATACTAATAATAAAATAAAATAAAAAATGATGTTTGTGCACTTGCAATCGAATGACGACTTTTCGTGGGTTCAAGGCTTGAAAAAATTGAGCTTGATTTGGCAGCCCATTAATGCAACGTTTGGGTTGTAAGTTTACTAAGTGTAAGTGTTCTTTTTTATTCCAAGATACAATCGTAAAAAGTTCTAAAATTAACCCATGGGAAACAAAGCACCACAGTGTTAAATGTCAATACCCTGCAAATATATTTTTTGATTTACATTTTATTTAGAGCCTGAATCGATTTTTCAGATCGGTTTCGTGTCTAGAACAATGGCTCGATTTTAACGTGGTAAAGTCAACAAAAAGGGAAACTGAATGGTAATTTACCATTAGATGTCATGGTGGTTAGGACATATACCAATGTGATCCTTTTTGATAAAACCAGTGGACTGATACACTGTGAAAATGGTGTGATAAGTTTCCACTTACTTGTATTCCGAGTTATACTTGACTGGCACACTAGGTCCAAGGTTTCTCGACACGTTTAGCTACAATGAACAAAAAATAGTCCATGTTTTACTCGTGTCCATTAAGACTATTAATATCGATTATGCTACCGTACTGTATTTCCAGGATAGTCGTACATATCAATTCCACCATCTCTTATGCTGTAACTATCACCGTCGTATTCAAATTTGTAGTAGTTTTGCAAATAGCGCGGAAAGATTTCTGATGCTAAACTGGATAAGATCGTAGAGAATGAATGACCTGTTAAAACAATGCTTTATTGGCGTTGATTAACTAAAGAATACAACTGTTCAAACGCGACTTTCCACCTGCTTGAGGCAAATCTTACCCATGTGTGTCTCACAGTTCCTTCCAGTGTACGTTTCCTGACACTGGCAGCCATAATCAGCGAGCAAATCGACGCATGTACCGTTATTTTCACACGGGTTCACGTAGGAGCAAACATCAAAATCTATAACATTAAACACAGATATCTAACCTCAGGCTCACCATCCAAATGGGGTCATTTGAATAAAATCTGAGGTCAGCGTAAAGTTAAATTTATCACACAGAGTGGCTTTTCAACGTAGTGCTAGTGAGCAATTACATTCATTTTTCTTTGTAAACAGAATATGGTTTTGCAAAATAGATCGAAAGCAAACTTTTTTACTGCGACATAACCAACTAAACAACTAAAATCGCTTGTGAATTTTACTAGTGTGAATAATAGATGTAACTTTTGTCAAAGAAGCGCTCGGCTCATATGGCAATACTCTACACGGTAAATTTACTTGGTCATCATGTAATCAAGGTTACCCCTGATTCCAACCATTGGTAAACCAATTGACTAGTCTTGGTAATAAAATACCAATTGATGCTTGGATAATATGAGTCACCATTAAAACATTTTTTTACAATCTTTGGGATTGCTGTGGTCTGCAGCTTTTTACAAACGTATCAAAATATTTTACCTTCGAACGAAAACCAGTCGGTGTTTGTCGTATTTGTGCCATTGTAAGCCTTTGCCTTCATCGCGTAGATGACAACCTTGCCACCAGCGTCTGTGAAAACAAATACTTCGTGAAAGCAACTGAATACTCCTAATGAACTCTTTTGCAAGTATCAAGTACAAGAACCGACAATACCAACATGAAAGAAGCTTGTGAACACTCCTAATTGCTTTGTAGTGAAAAATGTCCAACAAATTAAACTTTTATTCCACTGACCTGAAATCGTTCCTCGCTTTTTCGCAGCAGCGCAGACAGAGCTGTTGGTAAAATATTTTCCACTCGTGTACATATACGAAGCACCGGAGCACTTTGCCGGACAGTAGACATGGGTGATCGGTAATTCGCAGTCGCCAGTTGTTTTGCAAGTCACTAACACATTGTTAATTTTAGGATAATAATAACACCATGCCAGTTTAACACATTCTTACTTGAAAAGGTGTAGGAATATTTGCTCGCAGAGCAGGTTTGAGTTTGAACGCCATTTCTCTCTTTTCCGTACAATTGAGCCCCTCGGCCCGGATTGCGAAAAACCTGAACAAGTCCCCCGGAATCTAAACCAATCTTATTTACATCGCAACTTGTTTTAAAGACACAAAAACAAGAATATAGTTTCACTCACTATCAATCTCCCCCCCCCCCCCCCCCCCCCCCCCCCCCCCCCCCCCCCCCCCCCCCCCCCCCCCCCCCCCCCCCCCCCCCACTGTAAACAACATGTTTATTGCCAAGCAAAACCTTTGGGTATTTTTTGTTAAGGTCATTTTATAGGCACGAATGACTTTAATACGAGAAATTGCAAGATGACAACAGCTTTGCGATGAGACTCTTTGTGCTACGTCGAACCAGAAGCAACTGTTTTACCGGGAAGACGAACCATTTCCACTAATTTTTTCACTGAATTATTAACAATGTAAATATAGAACAAATCATCAATTACCAAAAATATCATTAGGTTACCTGACTGTCCCATTAAAGTCCGAATTAACCCAGATACGAATATCAGTACTAAGACATTAGCTTTCAGGAAATTCATTGCCTTTTACTATCACAGGAGTGACTGCTAAATAAGGAACACATTTAAGTTCAGAAATCATAGAATAAGGCTGTGTGAACGCCATATGTTAAGTACTAAAATTTCTCTTTAGCGCGGTTGTTATATTGACTATATTTTGTTTCTATCAGTTGATATTTAAAACATCCTACATTCAAAACTGGCTATTTACAAGTTTTATAATTAATCTTTTTCGCTGACACGGCTCATCCAACGCATCAGAAATTCGAGCAAGCGAAAGGGGGTCGCAGAAACCACATAAGCGAGACTCGGTTACGCGACCGAACCTAACTTCCCCCCCCCCGATACGAATATCAGTACTAAGACATTAGCTTTCAGGAAATTCATTGCCCTTTACTCTCACAGGATTGTCTGCTAAACAAATAATACATTTAAATTCAGAAATCATAGAATAAGGCTGTGTGAACGCCATATGTACTAAAATTTCTCTTTAGCGCAGTTGTTGTATTGAATATTTTTTGTTTCCATCAGTTGATATTTAAAACATCCTACATTCAAAACTGGCTATTTACTAGTCAAGCTTTTTCAAGCTTTTAACACATTAGAAATTCGAGCAAGCGAAAACCCCCCCCCCGCACGATGTCATGATTAACGCTAACCACCTCCCTGTGGTGTTGTCGTGTTTTGATAGCCCAGCAACCAAGTAACATCGTCCCATGCCATACAATTCGAATTTGTTAAATCAGCCCAACCTTTAAGCATGAATTGGGAGCATTGGCAGCTACAAGTTCAAAATGCATATAAATGTATTAGTTATCTAAAGATTTTTTCTTCATATTTTATTACACATAATTAGACATCAACAGTTTATTCATAATTAGACATGTTGCTAGTGTATTGGAAGATATGTTTTAATCGATATCGCCATAAACATGTACCCTATTGTCTGGGAATTTTGTAAATCTGCCTTCCATGGAAGCAAACATAAATCGGTCCGCACATTAGCAGTTCAAAAACGTCAAACTCCAACCCACTTTCAATCCGTTGGTCGTGCATTGCTGTATGATATATCTGGCCGTTTGTGGAGACCTCATTTATATACACGACAGAATTCGGCTTCGTTCGCGTCCTAATTTAAAAAACAAACACTTGTGCTTGTGGAAATTGATTTGATGTGACTGAAAATCGACAAAGAAGCTGACGATTGCACAATAACAACCAATACGAGTCAGAGTTGGTTTAGGCGCCCCTTGCCCCCCCCCCCCCCCCCCCCCCCCCCCCCCCCCCGACTGAAAATCGACAAAGAAGCTGACGATTGCACAATAATAACCAATACGAGTCAGAGTTGGTTTGGGCGTCCCTGAAGTTTTCAAAGCATTTTCCTGATATTAGTTGCTATTCAGCAACATTGTTTTTCCAAGAAATTTACAAGAAAGCAAAATATATCGATGATCTAACCTTTTGATAAAGTAGTAGCACTCTTAGATTGCTCATCGCCCCGGATGCGGTTGATTGTAACGTCGATCGAAGTGCTTCCTTCCACAACCCTTTAATTATCCCCTAAGCACGTAAGGCTCTGATGTCATATCCAAACTCACAGAATCTGCAAACAGAGACACCGTTGGTTGATTGCTAGTTGAACAACATCCAAAGCAAAGCTCTCTGAAATATATTGTGATTTAAAACTTGCCTGTTCATCTGTAATGCATATTTTAACTGCTTAATTCATCCAAGGTTAAATGTTGTTCATTCTAAAACTCGCCACAAGAGTGGCTTTATACGCTTGCGGTCAAATAGTTGCCTTGCAACATCGAGCGAAGTGCTTCCTTCCACAACATTCACATTGCCTCCCTCAAGCAGAACACGCTTCAACGTCTTGTCGCAACGCGCAGAAAAGTCGAGGCACCGTTGATTGATTGCCACTAGGTTTGTGTTGTATAGTATCCAAGATACACTGAATAACATTTACTATGTGCAGGAACTTGACCGAATGGTCTTTAACTGCTTTAAATAGCCCACATATCAAAGCTTTGTCCAAGCTAAAATATTCTCCAGTAGACAACTTTGTCGCTTTTAAAACGTTAATAACTTTATCGTCAAAAAGGCAACCGAATTTAACAGTTTTCATTAATTAGTAACAACAACATCAAATCTTTTACAATTGTACCCTATCCACAAAAACCACATCGCTGCATCTGGTGCTAGTTAGTTCAGTTTAGTTTTTTGCACTCAAAATAAAATGAAACCTTTTAGCCTTTCAATCAGTGGTTCTTAACCTTTTTTCCTTGCTGCACACCTTTCAAATCACCAACCAATTTTCGCACCCCCTTTCAAATCACCAACCAATTTTCGCTCCCCCTTCTGTAATTGCTTAAATAGAATAGACCTAACCAACCTTAATGATTCAGCATCCCCGCACCCCCTAGGAACAGTTCTCGCACCCCTTGGGGGTGCGTGCACCCCAAGTTAAGAACCCCTGCTTTAAATGATTTAACCACCATACACAATTGCATTTCTTCTCCTTTCAAAAAATTGAATCTTTAGGTAATGGTTTGACCTTGCTCTTCTAACATATGAGGAACATGGATGTTCCAACTTTATAGTCTTTCCATTGCATCCAAAAGTTGTGAAACAATATAATATACAGTTATGTGGGACTTTTACTGCAGTAAGAACTTCCTGTAGTGTTTTTGTAAAGCAAAAAACTGCCTGTAGTGTTTTTGTAAAGCAAGAAGTTTTCTCTAGTGGTTTTAGTAAGTAGAACGAATCTTTTACTACTGAGAAAATCGCTTCTGACACTCATCGATACAGAATACTTTGAAGGTTTGCCTGTAATGATTGTCACGTTCAAAAAGCGGCGAGTTGTTGTTTTCGCGTCACACAACTGACGTCAGAGTACAGGAGCGACACCTAACGTTTATTCGACATAATATTAAAAATATTATGTGTAATTTGTTATATACCCACTTTGTTATATACCCCCCTTACTGTTATTTACTGTAAAGAAAGCAATTTTCATCGAGTTCAGCACGTGGCCCAAGCTTAAATACACAGAGTGCAAAACACTTGCGAACTGGAGTTGTAAGTCAGTTTTGTCTTTTCTGGTCCAAACGGACTAAAAAGCGGCCGAATCGCACCCGATCTTAACTTTCTGTGTCTGCAATTTATGGAAACAAATAATCATTTCCCACCTATAAGTACCTATAGGTACTATAGTTGCTGAACTAAATATAATGCCAACAGCCCAAAAACGTCGTGCTGTCATGTAGGCATGTTAATCCAACTTTGGGGTCATATCGGGCCTCAGGCTCGAATTTTGCTGCTCATAACTGTACAGAAGTTGAATTTTCGCAATAATCCCCCCCCCCATGATCTAACCTTTTGATAAAGTAGTAGCACTCTTAGATTGCACATCGTCCCGGATGCGGTTGATTGTAACGTCGATCGAAGTGCTTCCTTCCACAACCCTATAATTATCCCCAAAGCACGTAAGGCTCTGATGTCATATCCAAACTCACAGAATCTGCAAACAGAGGCGCCGTTGGTTGATTGCCATGTGGTTTGAGTTGAACAACATCCAAAGCAAAGCTCTCTGAAGTATATTGTGATTTAAAACTTGACTGCTTCATCTGTAATGCATATTTTAACTGCTTAATTCATCAAAGGTGACATTTTGTTCATTCTAAAACTCGTCACAAGAATTACGCTTGCGGTCAAATAGTTGCCTTGCAATATCGAGCGAAGTGCTTCCTTACACAACATTTGCATTGCCTCCCTCAAGCAGAACACGCTCCAACGTATTGTCGCAACGCGCAGAAGAGTCGACGCACCGTTGACTGATTGCCACTGGGATTGTGTTAAACAGCATCCAAGGTAAACTGAATAACATTTATTAAGCGTGGTTTAACTGTTTCATTCGTAATGTACATCTCATAGCTTTGTCAAAACTCCCTGTAGAACTTTATCACATTTCATACGATAATAATTCTATCTCAGATTAGTGATTTAAAACGTCACAAAAATCAACGGTTTTTATTAATTAGCAACAAGAGCATCAAATCTTTTGCGGTTGTTTGCTTTTCACAAACACTACATACTGCATCTGGTGCTAGTTCAGTTTAGCTTGCCCCCCCCCCACAGCAGCCTTTAAGTAATTTAACCACCACATACAATTGCATTTCTTCACTCTTAAAAAATGATTCTTTGGGTATAATGGTTTGACCTTGCTCCTCTAATATATGAGAAACATTGATAGTTCAACTTTATATTCTTTCTATTGCATCCAAAAGTTGTGAAACAATATGCAGTTCTGTGGGACTTTTCCTGCAGTAAGAACTTCCTGTTGTGGTGTTTTTTTAGTAAGAACTTCTCTGTATTGGTTCACTGTAATTAGAACGATTTCTTAACTACTTAGAAAATCAATTCTGACACTCATCGATGCAGAATACTTTGAGGGTTTGCCTGCAATGACTGTCACGTTCAAAAAGCGGCGAGTTGTTGTTTTCGCGCCACACAACTGACGTCAGAGTACAGGATCGACACCTCACGCAGTACCGGATTAACCATTAGGCAAAGTAGGCACGTGCCTACAGGCCAGCCAAAATTCAGGCCGCTTTACAACAACGATCTTTGCGACAATGATTTGACAACACTGATCCCCCCCCCCTTAGTTGGCAACCCTGATTTTCGGGCCACTTATAAAATGTGCCTACAGCCCAGCAGACCGTAAATCCGGCACTGACCTCACGTTTATTCGACATAATATTAAAAATATTATAACTTACATAATTTATATATATACCCACCTTGCACCCCTTCAATGCAATTGTTGTTGTTTTTTCAACGCTCTTTTGCCAAGAAGTACTATTTGTGTGAGCCTAGTTTATTTGCTCTCCCCCCCCCCTTATAAAATGTGCCTACAGGCCAGCAGACCCTTAATCCGGCACTGGCCTCACGTTTATTCGACATAATATTAAAAATATTATACATAATTCATATATATACCCACTTTACACCCCTTTAATGCAATTGTTTTTGTTTTTTCAACGCTGTTTTGCCTTTTTAGTACGAGAAGTAATATTTGGGTGAGCCTAGTTTATTTGCTGCTGCAGTAATAAAGCAAATGTAAACTGAAATGTGTACAGGGTACATGTTAGTGCTCTATGGTGCGGTGAATTTCAAATCAAAAACATAAGTCATTTTGGGAAGAAACGCCTTTAGGATTTAACTAGGATGTCTAACTACAGTTCAGTAATCATATATAGGTTGAAAACAAAAGTATTTACAAGTCTTTTACAAGTCTTTTATTTTTTAACCCAACAGTTGGCAAACCAAACTATTCCCCCCCCCCAACTGAAATGTGTACAGGGTACATGTTAGTGCTCTATGGTGCGGTGAACTTCAAATCAAAAACCTGAGTCATTTTGGGAAGAAATGCCTTTAAGATTTAACTAGGTTGTCTAACTACAGTTCAGTAATCATATATAGGTTAAAAAATAAAATATTTAAGTTACATCTATTGAAATCGTGTAATTAAAATTTGGTTCATTTCGTCTCTATAAGATTTTATTTTGTAACCCAACAGGTGGCAAACCAAATTATCCAACATTTGACCCCAGATTGACTTATGTTCAAAGTTGTAACACGCTGATGGAAACACACATCAAAACCGAATACATGGAACTAATATGTGAAACACTGTACAGCTGGGATAATGTTAAAAGAACCAAATGTAACGAGGTGCCCCCCCCCCTGACTTATGTTCAAAGTTGTAACACGCTCATGGAAACCCACATCAAAAGCAAATACATGGAACTAATGTGAAACGCTGTACAGCTGGGCTAATGTTAGAAGAACCAAATGTAACGAGGTGGCTAACTTTCAGTAAATAAAGTAAGCTTACCCAAACGTAGGCACAATTATCGCGGGATCACCGCCCCTAACCTGGTAAATACCTGGTCGCCCTATACTGGCGGCTTTCCGTTAAAGCCAAGGGTGAGATTGTCACACCAACAAAACAAGTTTACCAAAATATACAAAAGAAAAGAACGNATCGGCCCCATTACACTCCGGTAAACAAATTGGCCCCATTACACTCCGTTTCGGAACTGTAAGCTTGTCCAAATGCAAATACTACACACTACATACATGGTTGTATTTCAAGTTAACACCAAAAGCAAAGAAATATCTAACACCAAATTGGATCAGATTTGTCGAGAGCATACTCATAAATGGTGCACTGTAATGCACTTTTGACTTGGGCAAACCTACTGTACGTTTCTATCAAGCAATATAACAATTGATTTTTTATGGGTGGGTTTCCATAATTTTTACTATCACAGCAAGGTTGACTGCTAAACAAAGAAGACATCTAAACTCAGAAATCGTGGAATAAAGCTATGTGAACAGCAAAGGGTTGTTAAGTACTAATTTGCTGTTGCTGGATTTACTGCTTTTTGTTTCCATCGGTTGATATTAAAAACATCCCACATTCCAAACCAGGTATTTACAAGTTTCAGAATCAATCTTTTTTGCTGACGTGGCCAGCTCATCTCATTAAAAATTCGGGCAAGCGAAACGGGATCGTAGAAATTCGTGAAGGCGAAACAGAAATTTGATTACAAACGAGCCAGAAATGAGCCTGAACATAAGTTCTTTTACGTTGCGCCTAAATTTTTGGCCCGCTTTTTAAATTTGGATCGCACTGCGTCAACTAGTTAAAACTAGTTAATTAAACTGCAGCAAAGTGCAATTTGCTTCGAGATTTTTTCTTTAAGCACATTTTACACATATAAACGTATTGTGTAAAAACGCATCACCGGCCAAAAATCTTTCTTGCGACGATTTAGACTACACTGCCGGCAAAAAAATCTTTACATGTGGGGGGGGGGGGGGGGGGGGGGGGGGGGGGGGGGGGGGGGGGGGGGGGGGGGGGGGGGGGGGGGGGGGGGGGAAAGTTATTAAAGCTTATAGTTCACCAAAAGCACTGCGTCACAAACAAAACAGTTATGTCATAAGCTACTGTCTGGCTTCACTTCACAGTAAAGCCATTGCTCTGCATGTCTGGTGTTGCTTTACAGCTTCGTGAATATTAGGGTCGGTGAAATCGCACAATATTTTTCATTTTCTCAAAGTTTCGAGGACTTGCAAATTTTTTTCAAACTTAAAAATCGAAAGAATGGAAGCAAAATCTCGTGCCTAGACTTTGTTAAGAGAATGGATATTCTGTAATTGCTGTAGCCAGAGATATTGGGGTCTCAAGAGAGGCAATTTATCAATTAAAAAGGGCAGCGGCGTTATTGCCACACAGGATGCCTCCGGAAGTCAGGCTTGCTTTTTAATTCAACGGCGGTTAGAAGGAAGTCAGTCTCTGGCGCACCTAAGAGGACTTCGACAAGAAGCTTTTCAAGAGTGAAGTAACATCATATCCATCTATAACCGCCGTTGAATTAAAAAGCAAGCACCCTGAGCTTCTCCACGACGTTTCAACCAGAAGAATTCGTCCTCGACTTCAGAGTAATTTAAGGTACCGTGACGCCATAATTGTAGCCAAGAAGCCCATGCTCACTGTATCAATGAAGAAGAAAAGGCTTAACTTTTGCAAGAAATATCGATGTTGGACATCTGGAGAGTGAAGAAAGGTGATGTTTAGTGATGAAAGCACTTTCAAACTGGTGAGGGGAGTCCCAAATATGGTGCGTCACCCGAGTACTGCATCACGGTATCACCCAAAGTTTATGGTTAAAACCGTTATAACGGTTTATAATGTCTATAGACATCCTGGTAGTGTAATGGTGTGCGGTGCTTTTAGTGGAAATCTGGGCCGGGCAGGTTTGTGCTTCCTTCCCAAAAATGTAATATTGAGAAGGAAGCAATTATATCAATGTTACAAAATAGAAGATCATCTTCTCACATTCTGGAGTATTCATCAGTGTGAAAATTTCATGCATGATGCACAAGTCGAAGATCGTAACAAAATTTCTTGACAATGACATCAATGTTTAGAGTGGCCTGGAAACTTGCTAGACCTCAATTCAATTAAAAATGCCTTGAATTACTTAAAAAACAAAGTTCAACCAATATCAACGATCTGCAGGAGGAGCTTAAAAAACTCTGGGTAACCATGGACTCCGCCTACTTTGCCTCTCTTGCTGATTCAGTGCCCAAAAGGCCTTAAATGGTCACCAATTTAAAGGGCGAGATCACAAAATACTGATTAAATGCGGAATAAAACACAGAAATTGTAAAACCTTTTCGTTTGATCTCGTTTTGAAAATATTCAGTCAGTGTAAAGATTTTTTTGTCGGCACTAGTAAAGATTACTCTATATTTGTATTAATTGTGATGTAACAAAAATGGGTAAAAGTTCACTTTAAACTTAGAATGTAAGCTTTACCTACAAACCGAAATGAAAATATGCATATCATACATATATAACCAAATTAAATTCCCGTTCTACTGTATTCTGTGTTGGGCAGTGTGCAGAAATGCGTTTTTACCTTTTCGATTTTGTGAGTGTTTTGTTTATCCGTGTTTCATAATTAACAGACACACAAGTAATACCTGTTGATACATACAATTGATGAAGGGCATTAGTATCTAATTAAGACATTTCAAATTCGCGTTTGTTTGCAAATTAAAGATGCAAGCCGCAATAGTTTTGTTTTGTTTTGATCGTTTAGGCTTCAACCGTTTTTAATAAGTAAGTTAGATGAAATTTTGCGTTA
Organism: Phallusia mammillata; assembly: GCA_003260075.1. Taxonomy (NCBI): domain Eukaryota; kingdom Metazoa; phylum Chordata; class Ascidiacea; order Phlebobranchia; family Ascidiidae; genus Phallusia; species Phallusia mammillata. The sequence goes on along the minus strand of QLIY01001105.1, from coordinate 22,460 downwards.
AGTTAAGAGCTAACAAAAGTTATGAAATCAGAGAAATAATAAAGATTTAAACCGTGTTAATTGCACTTTACACTTATTGCGGTCACGACATAAGATATTCCCCATTCTGCCCGCGGGCTCGGTCTATTCACGTTGACATGATAGCAGCCGCTGTGGTACCACCATCCACCACCACCATACTCCCGAGCACAATTGGTACTGGAAATTATATCCAAATAAGACATTTAGTTGAAATATATGTGCAAACAACAGAATTCTTACAAATGAAGGTCGTTGTCTCTGTCGTACGTGGAAAACTGGATCCCGTTGTGATTAGTCATCCTATCGTCAAGAGTTGATGACGTCATATAACCGGAAATGCTCAGTCTGTAGTTGTCGCTTTCCGAACCGATTTTGAAAAACCTGTAAAAAAGGTAAAATTCTGATTCCGAGGGCATGCATTTAAAAAGTCTGACAAGATTTCTTTACAAATTCTGACACAAAAAATATTATTCCTTGTCAAACTTTAGCGTTTATCGCCTGTTGGATAGTTGGCTAGTACGTTTTGAACCTTTACGTATTTTAGTTGGCAAGTACGTTTTTAAACTTTACGTTTTTGCTCAAGTTTTAATACTTCAACTATTTTATCGCTTAAATTTATCTTAGTAATCTGCGTTGACAATGTCTATTAATATGAACTAGAACAAAAATCTTTATACCAATATGTCGTTAGTCGTTACGTGTGTTTGTTCACCTGTATTCGGCAAATGTCTCTTGGTTGCCAGGGTTTGTCAAATCGAATCGAACTCGGCAGGATTTTGACTGGGTCATCGCGTGAATTCTTTCCAAACCTACGTAAGCAAAAGCATGTGTTCACACGAGAGGTTGCTGAAATCGAAACTCCATGGCAACTTCGAAAAATCTTGTTTTGTTTACGTGAAAGCTGCATGTGTTTGTGGCAAACGGATATGTATTAAAATTCATACTCTTTACTGCTGGTAGCGTTGGGAAGTATTCAAAAATTTCCAATTCTATACAATTATAGCATAGAACCGGTTTGGGTTTGTGCCACTTTCTTAAATAAGTTTTATTTTTTTAACAAGTAGGCCAAATATAACTGATTTAAACACAATCAAAATCCATAACAAACCGAGCCAAAATTCCCCAGACGGGTTTCCAAACCCAATTTTGTAATCTTGCCACGGTCTATCAAAGCTAACACTTCCATCAAAGCGAGTTTGAAACGTCTAAAATACAACCGTTAGTTTACCCCCCCCCCGGAATGATGATAACTCACAGTCCATCCTTGTGAACAGAGATTCTTCAGGGTTTCGGCAAGTGCGGATGCTTGGCTTCCAACGGAACAAGGCAATTCTGACAACAACAAAAAATTACTTTCTGACTAGGTGTAAGGACAGTCCGATGACCCAATACAAATGCCGTAATGGTCCGAAACTGACCCGTGGATCACAAATCGATTTACCGTACAGAACATTTTCAACTGTAAAACTATGATAACATTTTCCATTCGTCCAGGTCATATTGCTTAAATACAGTGTAGGAACTTAGCTAAACAAAACAAAAACTCTGGTCAAAACAGACTTACCAGTCCCACAGTTCCTTCCAGTGTACTTTTCCAGACACAAGCAGCCATAATCAGCGAGCAGGTCGACACATGTGCCGTTATTTGTACACGGGTTCACGTAGGAGCATACATCAAAATCTAAAACAGAGATGTGCAACCTAAGGCCCACCGGCCAAATCGGGTACTTTGAGTGGAATCTGTGGTCAGTGGAGACATATGAATGTGCTCGTGCAGAATTACAATCATTTTTGTTTGTAAACAGAGCGAAATTAACCGAAGGCCAAATTTTTACTGGCCACATAACAAAACCACGAAAATCGGTTGTTAATTTTACTGCAAACTGTTAGTGGCATAGAGCAAGGTTACTAAGGTTACTCATGATGGAGTAGTCTTTATGAGAAAGTACATGCCAATTAATGCTTGGAGCATAAGCGTCACCTGCAGAGCAGTTTTAAATTCTGCTATACAATGTGGTCGTCAGCAGATTTTTTGCGTAAAAAATGTTTTTGCACACTGTTTTTTCTTAATCAAAGTATAAAGCCAGCAAATTATTCTTTGCATAAAAACCTGGTTGGGCATTTTAAAATAATGCGTGTGGAATACTTTCTATTTACAAAAATGGTTTTTGTATTATACGATACTGAGTAAAGTTTGTTTTGGTCTGTCCTTGCAGCAACGTCCTGCAATTTCACAGTAAATTTGCAACAACAATTACTCGTAACAGTGCCTAATAGATGAGCTCAGTATGGAGTCAATAACCCAAATATCAAACAAGACCAATATCCCCCCCCCCATCAAACGAAAACCAGTCGGTGTTGGTCGTGTTTGTGCCGTTGTAAGCATTTGCTTTCATCGCGTAGATGACAACCTTGCCACCAGCGTCTGTGAAAATAAATCGTTTGTGAAAGCAACTTAATATCCAAAAAAATACTTCGAAATTGAATTATGAATCTAATTTTTTTGCATCCAGCAGCAGAAGCGACAAACAGACCTAAGATTACTTTTAAACTTTTGCATTTGCTTTACTTTTCAAAACATTTTTACAGTTTCAACAAGCCTGCGATTCCACAAACCTGAAATCGTTCCTCGCTTTTTCGCAGCAGCGCAGACAGAGCTGTTGGTGAAATATTTTCCACTCGCGTACTTGTACGAAGCAGCTACGCACTTTGCCGGACAGTAGACATGGGTAATCGGCAATTCGCAGTCGCCAGTTGTTTTGCAAGTCACTAGCACATTGTTTATTTAAAGATAATAATAACACCATTCCAGTTTAACATATTCTTACTTGAAAAGGTGTAGGAATATTTGCCCGCAGAGCAGGTCTGAGTTCGAACGCCATTTCTATCTTTTCCGTACAAATGAGCTCCTTGGCCCGGATTGCGAAAAACCTGAACAAGTCCACCGGAATCTAGATCAATATTCTTTTACATTGCTCTCCTTGGAAACAAAACTGGTATTTGGTTTCACTCACTATCAATCTGTCGGTCGTGCATTGCTGCAAGACATATCGGGCCGCTTGTGTAGACCCCGTTTCCACACAACGACGCATTTTCTTCCCAACAATTGGCCGGGCAAATCACGCTCGTGATCGAGTGCTTTAAGTCCGAAAACAGTGTCTTGCACGTAACTGTAAACAACTTGTTTATTGCTAACAAAACATTTAGGTAACATTTTTTGTGAAGGCCATTTTCGAGAACGAGAATTGGAAAAGATGACAACAGCTTTGCGAAGTGACTCATAGTGCTACGTCGAACCAGAAGCAATTATTTTACCGGAAAGACGAACCAGCAATCCAGCTAATTTTACCACTAAATGATTAACAATGCAAATATAGAACAAGTCATCGGTTGGTTAATATCTTTAAGTTACCTGACTGTCCCATTAAAGTCCCAATGAACCCAGATACGAATATCACTACCAATACATCAGCTTTGAGTGAATTCATTGCGTTTCACAATCACAGGAGTGACTGCTAAACAAAGAAGACATTTAAATTCAGATATCATGAAAATACGCTTTATGAAAACCAAAATGCTCTTAAGTACTAAACATTTCCATTATGCTGTTGTTGTATTAACTACTATTGGTTTCCATCGGTTGATATTAAAAACATCCTACATTCCAAACTGGGTATTTACAAGTTTCATCATCAATCTTTTTGCTGACACGGCTAGCCCATCGCATTAGAAATTCGGACAAACGAAACGGAATTATAGAAACCATATAAATGAGATACTCAGTTACGCGACCGAACCTAACTAAGCTTTGGTGTTTTACCGTACCGTACACTGCCTTACCGTAACATACGAAACCGCGGCATGACATGTACAAGGAAATGCGCAGTTAAAGCGGATGTATAAGAGTCAGATGTAAACATTAAACGCGATTCACAGCACGATGTCATGATTAACGCTAACCACCTCCCTGTGGTGTTGTCGTGGTTTGATACACTAGCAACCAAGCACACAATAAGTAATAGGTGTGTAAGAAACTTACAATAAACAGTAGTACATATAAATGTATTAGTTATCGAAGGACTTTTTCCATATTTCTTTAGACATGTTGGTAGTGTATTGAAACGACAGATTTCGGCTTCGTTCGCGTCCTAAGTTTAAAAAAACCACTTGTGTTTATGAAAACTGATATGATGTGACTGAAAATGGACAAAGAAGCTGGCGATTGCACAATAATAACCAATATGAGTCAAAGTTGGTTTAGGCGTCCCTGAAGTTTTTAAAACTTTTTCCTCATATTAGTTGCTACCCAGCACCATCCGTTTTCTAAGAAATTTACAAGAAAGCAAAATATATCGATGATCTAACCCAGGGGTGGGCAAACTTTTCAATGCACGGGCCGCATTCAAAAGTTCTTAATGTTATCGGGCCGCATAGTATTTAACCAACGGCCGCCATTGTTTGCTTGTTTTTGTTTTAAAATAACTGGTGTAAAGAATTTGGTTTATATCATATATATATACCATTTAACTTGGTGCACAAGTTTAGCTAAACGAAGCTAACTGTTTATGACGTCATAATCTGTATTGTGACGATTGCGGGGCCTGTTTTTCGCATTGTTTGCACACAATAAGCGGATAAAAAGCCTGACGCATATAGTTACTAAGCTGGTAATCTTTTTTCCAGTCTCGCGAAATCTGTTTTTAGCAGTTTAAAAATCAAAATATTTGGCAAAATAGTTTTAGTTACGTCTCGGCCCAATGCATGTATTTTAAAACGGGCCACACAAACTCGTCTCCGCGGCCGCATGTTGTGCACGCCTGATCTAGCCCAAAAATATTTTCAGCTATGTGCAAATACGTTTGTTGTCACTTGACTAGGCAAAAATTGGTTAAAACGCTACAATTGTAATTGTTTCAAAATAAACAAGCATTTTAAGCACGTTTTTTTGTTAATAAATTCCTTGCGCCAACATTAAACAAGGCGAGCCGCTTTTAGTATCCATCCTTAGGTGTTGTGCGGGTCTGCGTTAACGATTCTGAAGCCGTTTTTTTAACAGTTTGCAAAGTACTGCAACGACCTAAACTTGATCCAAAGTGACCAAAGTTTTCGCGTCAACAGTGCAAAGTGGGCTGTATTTGAAAAAGTAAATTGCTTTTACTTTTATCGAACGAAGAAATTGTGTCAAGTGACGATTTGCATAACAACGTGGCAGAAACAACAGGCAAAGGCACATAAACAGTATCTATGTTTAGTTCCTAAGTATGCTGGTACAGGTACAGATACTGCACATGGTATAGGTATCGGCAAGTCGCACCCTCGGTACTTTTTATTATTTTTTAAAAACTTTACGCCTGCGTTGCTCGGTAACTTTCTCTTTAAAAGTTACTAACACTTGGCGGGCCGCATGAACTCCTTTGCCGGGCCGTAGTTTGACCACCCCTGATCTAACCTTTTGATAAAGTAGTAGCACTCTTAGATTGCACATCGCTCCGGATGCGGTTGATTGTAACGAAAGTGCTTCCTTCCACCGGAAAACCATAGACGGTTTTAGCCTCCTCCCGAACCCCCAAACCGGTTTAAACCGGAATCGAAAACACGAAATTTTGACCCGATTTTCGTAAAAACGCTATGGCGATAGCCTTTCCGTTTTTTTTTTATTTTTGGGGGTCAAAAAATCGAAAAAAATCCGGTTTTGGGTGGGTTTTCGCCGGAATATTCGGCTCCCAACTACTTATTTTGAAGGTGATAATCTTTAGGGATTATCTAAAGTCTCTTTTTTGCGGCTCCTTACACACTTAAAAAGTTACCATTTGGCCCCGACAATAAAAAAAATTGAGAACCACTGGGCTATATAGCCTTTCCGTTTTTTCGATTTTTTGGGGTCAGAAAATCGAAGAAAAATCCGGTTTTGGGTGGATTTTCGCCGGAATATTCTATTTTCAAACTGGTTCTAGACGGTTTTAGCCTCTTGCCGACCCCCAAACCGATTTTAACCGGTATCGAAAACCCGTCAAAAAATTGAAGAAAAATCCGGTTTTGGGTGCGTTTTCGCAGGAATATTCCAGTTTCAAACTAGTTCCAGCCGGTTTTAGCCTCCTACCGAACACCCTATATGTGCCAATGCAGATGCAGTACCTCTTTTATCGTGAATAACGCTTATAGTCGTTTTTGATGTAATATTTTAAAAGTCAAAAATTTTGGCATCGATTTTGATTAGGCGTTTACTCTATAACTTTAGTTCCCTTACTTATGGCTATGCCAAATCGAAGTGCAAGTTATGTTTATTGAGATTGCAGATGTGCTTTCAGATCATTACAAAGATCAAAAAAAATCACACAGCAAATTTTATTTAAACGGTGTTAGTAATGTAGTACAGCTTTGCTACTCCTCATTAAAATTGCATAACTCCAACCCTTTATATATTTGAAATTGTATAGTTTGGGGAATTGAATTTTCTGGTCTTTAATCAGAAACAATCGCCAATTCGTAGCGTTATAATGCAAAAGCGGGACAATGCATAACATAACACAAAAATTTATCTTTACGCAGTGATCCGCTTTAAATAATAGTCCATTGGTAAATTTTTGCTGTCACGACGGCACAAACACACAAATAAGTACAGCACACACATTTAACTTCGAAAAGGCATTTTTTCAACGTCATACATCACAAATGTACATTGGCTGTTCAACAGCATACACTAAAAATACCCTATGCAACCGTTTTTATATGCACGTTTATATGTAGGAGGTCACGTACATTTTATACTCATTCCGGTCACTCCAAAACGGTTGGGGTGCCAATATGCAACATGCTTCTTCCAATTTAGGTGCGCCTGAAAGCACTTTCTGTACCACCAGCCACCACCATGAATCATCGCACAATTTTCTCTAAAAGTAACACTTCAATTAATGACTTAAAATCCAAACACCCACAATCTTACCCAAAATCGTCATTATCCCTATCGTATGTGGAGAACTGCATCTTGTTGTGTACAGCCATCTCATCAGGAAGGCTTGACGAAATTACATAACCAGAAATGTTCAGTTTGTAGTTGTCGCTTTCCGGGCCGACACGAAACAAACTGAAATGTTAAACTATTGATTAATAAAGAAAAATGCCATTGGCAGCCCCCCCCCCCCCTCCCTCCAAAAAAATACATATTTGACCTTTGTTCTAAGAGTGGGGTTAAAACTTTTTATCGCGTTAAATGAGTGTGTTTAAAACTTTTTACTGAGATCAACATTGCAACTTCTATGCTTTTATACTTTATCGCACTTCAGATAGAAAAATGTCTCAGTAATGCCGTTTACTTGTACTCGGCAAATTGCTCTTTTAAGTCGGTGTTCCACAAATCGAATCGAACTCGGCAGGTTTTTAATTGGATCATCAATTTTTTCCAGGCCTGTGTATAAAGAATAACGTGTTTCAACATAAATTTGAATAATTTCAACCATTGTACAAACTTTCATTGTGCTACATCTTATTTTATTGTATTCTGGTACAACTATGATCGTAATAATGCCAAAGTTAACACAGCAGGCAGTGGCATATTTCGTTTTTCGACAAGCACAATCTAAATATAAGCGTAACTCGATAGAGAGACTCGAATTACGTGAACAAGTTACTGTATTGATTTTAAACCCCAGCGCAATTATGACTTGCTGCACAGATGTTTTTAAATTGAAACAGAATCTTTACAGGCCTAATATACTAAACATAGCGATAAACAAATTTCGTAATGACATGAGGTAAATTACCATTAAAAAACAAATGTAGTATTTGGTTAATCCAGATCTTCTACCAATTTGGACAAAACTTGAGGTACAAATGATTTGTAATGCGGTTAGGTTTTAACTAATTGACATCGGTTAATTCGGATCTTTGCCTAATTCGGACAATTTTAGGTCCAAACGGGTCCGGATTAACCGAGGTTTACTGTTATACATATACACAATACACAAAACACACCTAACCAAAACTCTCCAGGCAGATTTCCAAACCCGGTTTTGTAATCTTCCCAAGATCTATTAAAGTTTGCACTTCCGTCAAAGCGGTTTTGAACCGTCTTAAACAGAAATGTCAGTTAAAAGACAAAAACAAACAAAAAAGTGACAAACGGAAATATTCACAGTCCATTCTTTTGAACAGAGGTCGTCCAATATTTCGGCAATTGGAGATTCTTGGCTTCCCGAAAAGCAAGGCAACTCTGGCAAAAGTCATAACATACATAATGGTTTAACTACATCAGAAAACTTGGAATCCAGTAATTCAAATATGCCGCAAAAACAATTGGGCTTGTGGAATAAACAAATATTTTGCCCTTATGATGTAACTCTTGCGCAAAAGTTTCTGCTTTGTAAGAAAATACGGATTTGTTTTACACCTTTTAAGATTTAACGCGAGCAAACCTGAGTTACAAATGAATCGACATTGAGCTCTCGGTTCTCCATCAGCAGAGATTATTTGAATCCGTAAATGGTCTTTAGCTTACAAACCACACAACATTTTTAGTGGTTAAGCGATGCAATTATTTGTAAAACACGTTTATGGTATGACTAGTGGGACTGATGCTTGCGTAAACACATGCCTGCATTCGACTTACTGGTCTCACAGTTCCTTCCAGTGTACTTTTCCGAACACAAGCAGCCATAGTCAGCGAGCAAGTCGACGCATGTACCGCTATTTGCACACGGGTTCACGTAGGAACAAACATCGAAATCTAAAACAGTATGCACAACCTACAAATTACTGTTTTAAATATTACCTATGGAACGGTGTTTGTCAATACAAATAGCTCCATTGCCGCTAGTTATGTAACATCAAACAAAGTTTACACTCAAATTTTGACTTATTTCACGACGTTTCGTCACGACCAACTATAAGGTCAAGGGCACTACGAAACTACATATGTGGAGTGCGTAAAATAACCAAATTAAAAGTTGGTTAGTAAATAAAAATAAAACAAATATTTTAGCACAAAGATTTTACTCTATCGAGGAGCTGAACACAGTTAATCTGAAATCTAAAAGAGTCTCGGAATTCAATATTAAACGATTTACCATCAAACGAAAACCAGTCGGTGTTGGTCGTATTTGTGCCGTTGTACGCCTTCGCTTTCATTGCGTAGATTACAACCTTGCCACCAGCATCTGTGAAAACAAACTCTTTGTGAAATCACCTAGTTCTCCTGTGGCATCGTTTGTACAACGTGAGATACGTAACAAAAACTAAAGATCATAAGGCGCGTTGGCTACGCCAATGTTTACGAATATCAAACCCTGTTAAAAAGTTTTTGTAAAAGACTTAAACTCAGTACTTTTCGGTATTTTTCCACCAGAACTCTAAATGTTCAGGATCCGATATTTTTACAATTAAGATATTCCTCATACTGTATTGTTCTTAGCAGTGAAGGTGACAAATGAGTCTACGTACCGCTCTAACCTTGTTTATTTCCTTCCACTAACCTGAAATGCCCCCCCCCCCCCCCCCCCCCCCCCCCCCCCCCCCCCCCCCCCCCCCCCCCCCCCCCCCCCCCCCCCCCGAGCTGTTGGTGAAATATTTTCCACTCGTGTACGTGTAGGAAGCAGCCAATTCGCCGGACAATATACATGGGTGATCGGTAAATCGCAGTCACCAGTTGTTTTGCACGTCACTGCATGAAGAAAAGCCACAACAAAGTAAACCCTTAAACACAAGCCTGGATCCGGAATAGATTGCACCACAAGTCATGAAACGAAATTTGAGAGGAGTATACAGTAGCAAAACAAATTCAAACAAAAAAGTCAACCAATTAAACTACTCCAGTATCATTACATAGTATTATTCTCCCAGCGAAACATTTGGTTTTGCGTGGGTTAGAAAGACACACATGTTGTAAATCCGTTCCAATGGTTATAACCAGACAAGCTGGTGGTTTAGTAGAAGGGTTTAGTTTTGCGAGAGTGAAAGCATCCACTTTACCCTGAAGTCTTTTTAACAAGAGTGAAAGTATCCACTTTACCCTGATGTACCGGCCTGAGTGCCTTAAATCGCATGAAATTCTAGGATTCTTGTCAAAGAAAAACAAGAAGAAATTTGGTGAGGGTGGAAAAGCTCTGGATTAACCGTCTGTCCGATTAAACTTCTTATCATAATAGTGATCATTTTACTAGGGGTGTTCAACCTGCGACCGCGGGTACCAATTAATGCGGCAGTTTACATGCATATTTAAATATTTATTGCATTTTATTTCAAACCTATTTCCTAGAAAATTGGCATCTAAAACTGGCTTCAAAGAAGTGGAGGAGGAGTGTAAAGGTACATTGCATTGGCCAAATAGACATATTATCTTACTGTGTGCAGATAATGGAAATCAAACCACAAGCGTAACAAATAATTTGCGACATAGTAAGCATAAACAACCTATCGGCTTTACAGATGAGGGTGATAAACAATCTGGAAATTTAGACACAGGTACAGGTACAAAATTCTTGTTTCTCACAACTATAATTTAAAACGAAACACGTTTTTTATCAATAAGTAAACAGTTCTCACTTGTAAACGTGTACGTGTATTGTCCAGTAGAACATGTTTGACTCTTCACACCTTGGTTCTCTTTTCCACGGTAACGAGACTGCCGCTTCCCTGATGGGTTGCGATAAATCGTCACAACTCCACCATTATCTGAAAAAAACATTGTTGTACTGGTAAATGGATCTTTCCTTTGTACATATTAGGCAGCTGTTTATGTTTGTAAGCAAACATGAGGTGTACATTTTATGCTAAAACTTCAAAATCGAACTCACTATCAATCCGTTGGTCGTGCATTGCTGCAAGACATATCGGGCCGCTTGTGTAAACCCCATTTCCACACAACGACGGATTTTCTTCCCTGCAGTTGGCCGGGCAAATCACGCTCGTGATCGAGTGCTTCAGGTCTGAAAACTGTGTCTTGCACGTAACTGTACAGAATATACATAAAAGTCAGAAAATATATCTGCCAAGTTTAGGTTTTAAGCATTTTTACAGGTAATAAATCATTTTTTTGCTTATGCAGATTGTGGCCAAAACGTGATACGTGAGTTTGTAACATGTTGTGTTGTTTGTTTCGTTTTTAAGTTACTAATTTTTCATGATTAGCTTTGTCATGGTTTAAACTTTTACTTGTTTACCAATTACCAGTTTGTATTTTAAAAGTTAGACAACATCAAGAATTTTTCGCAGCTATATATCTTTACATAGCTTAAGGTTGAATTTATTTGTCTTACTTTCTGGATTGTATTCAGTGGAGATCGTGTCGAAGAAAATCGTCATGAGAAACACAATCGCCGCGTACACATTCAAGCAAGATGAACGATGCATTGCCGCAAAAGAAAGCAAATATCTTGTTAAGGTGGAGAAAAGTATATCGTGTTTACTTTTATTACAAAAAAAAAAACGTTTTCAACAAGCTGCTGCGTTGGATTAAAATCACACACAAAAAAAACTGCGAAAAAACCCTACAACTTCTGCTAAATGACTTGATCACGTTCAAAAACACCCGTGTTATCGATTCTCTTGATTACATGTAAATCTGCAGATTAATTAAAAGTAATGTTCTAAAATTTGTCTCGAGTTATGACGAGCTTTCGTCATACAATCAGTACCTTCAACAGACGCAGCCCTAACCTGCATGTTTCACATTTATTACAAACATCACCTTTTACCAATCGGAAACTCTACTTGGGTGTGATTAGCAGCGACAATTCAATGCAACCCAAGCCATTCACACATCCTGCATACAACACGCCACATCTGTAATGCAAACACCTTGTCACACGCTATTGATGATACAGACAGCTGATGAAACAGTTGTTCCTTTTTTTCTATTTGGTACGTTTTTTTCTTTTATCAAGACATTATAACAGGTGTGGTATAAAAAGCAATCCACACAAATCTAAAACTGTGATTAAACCAAGAAAAACTGTAGAAATGTAAAGGTTGTAACGAGTTGTTTTGTATGTTCATCTTACATCTGTGGTGTCGACTCCTAGTTGTTCCAAATAATGACCACAAAATAAGATTTTTGTGATTACATAAAACAAAAATTACTTACAGAACTCGATTGCTCACACCTTACTTCTGCTTAAACTTTGTAAACATTTACAACTTTGCCACAAAACGTGGTCTTTGTTTGACCCGAATACAGACTAGTTTTCGCGGTATTGGAGATGGTTATGTCTAAAATGGACAAAGCACAATTTAGCTTACCATTCCATTCCGGCTAAATCCCCACACAACAAATCCATCCATGCCTCCACATCCTGTCTACGTCTCAAATATTATGAACACGACAGCCTGTTAAAACTTCGTGCGAAGGCCAAATAAAGTCCAGATCTGTTTATATGTAAGATCATCGAAAGTAGTTGAATCTTTTCCTTTGTTCACTCGTCTAATTTTCATTCTTCTGCTCCTATTGCAGCTTGATCCTTAAAGGCAAAGGTATTTCATTGAGAAATGAAATGTGAGATAACCACTCCTGTCGATTGACCCTTACTCAGTGAAAAAGTAGAAGAGAATCAAATTTTTGAAATTAACTTTAACACTAAGCAGTGAAACTTTATGGTATCTTTTCATTGTTTAGGTCTGTTTAATCAGCAGAGAGTTATAACACTTAGGTCCATGAAAGGTAGTCTACCGAAATCAACAAGCGGGAATTACAGATAAACGTGTTATTTGTATTACGTGTAAAACTAACAGTCTTCGTCCAAGGAATGTTTGGGCAATTGCACGATACTAAGCAAAAATGAGTCTTTTTTGGGCATCTCTGAAATTTTTACGAGAATTTTTGTGATATTAATGGGGTTTCAATACCAATTTCAAAATAATTGCACAAAGCAGGAAAGCACAAAGTATTAACGACATAAACTTTTGGTAAACTGGTAGTACTTACGGATTGCATGGTGGTTTCAGCACGTTATCCCTGCGGTTGAGGAGTCGCCTTTTGTAACATCGAACAAAGTGCTTCCTCCCACAACACTTTAAACATCACTTCCTCCAGGCAGAGAACGCTCTGACGTTTTGATGCAATGCGCAAAATCTGCAAACTCGAGGCGCCGTTGGTTGATTGGAACGTGGTTGGAATTGAACAACATCGAGGCAAATACTCACTTAATAATACTGTTATTTGAGACTTCATCGGTAATTATTTGAGACTTCTATAGCTTTATTAAAGTTCAAATCTTGTTTACATTTCATGGTTTCAAAATCTTAACAATGTGCTTTTTCTTAATGACCACAGCATTTAAAACCAATGTTTTATTTATATTTATTGGGTTTTCCATTTCTCGAACTTCTTTTAAGTAGCAAACTTGGGCAAAGCTGATCAAACATAGTATTTATTATATACATCACAGTCAAAATTACCACAGTTTTCACTATGCAATGAGTGCCACTGCAAACCTTACAACAGTTCAAAAGATGAATGCCAGGTTCAAGGAAGGTTCGCTATTATATTGGGTTCAAATGATTTCACAACCCAGGAGCGACACCTTACGATCAATTTTCCACCCAATTATACATGCGTGATAAAATGGAATAATTCAAACGTTTAGTATTTCCACTAAACAAAAACTAATGTGCAAGCGGCCAAATATAATTTTGTTCTACATTGTCCTGCATTGTAATTATTTCTATCTTCCAGTAGATTTCAAAGCGAAATTTAGTTTGGTTACAGAATTATGACACAACAAGCTTAACTGAACTGCAAACAGGTGTATCCATTATGAAATATGGCGCACTACATCCATGGTTGTATTTTGGGTTAACAACAAAGCGAATGAGAGCTGCACATCAAATTGGATCAGATTATTTGAAGCGTTTTTATTAATGGTACACGGCAATGTGGTTTGACCTTGGCAACCCCCCCCCCCCCCCCCCCCCCCCCACCTATTTGTTTCTACTAACTAATTTCCTGGAGGAAAATATATTAATTGTCGGACTGTCGTGAAACCAATTTTACCAGCTTGTAAACAGAGAAATATACAATGACAAATTTTTAAAAGAAAAATCGACAACCTATGTGTACAGTAAGTATATGTACACACGCACAGCAACAAAATGACAAAAATGCTTTTTTGTTCTTTACATGAAGGAATTTAATCTACAAGATAATATATTAACAGAAACGAAGCAACCCCCCCCCCTCAACCAACCGAATATGGACAATTTTTTCAGCAAATGTCACAGCGTTGGTTTTAGGGATAGGTATTGTCATTTGTGTGGTAAAATTGACAATAATACATTCCACAAGTTTTTTGCTCAAAATGGTTGTTTGCACCAGTGTTAAATCGAGGCGGGCTTTTCAGGTCATATTTGGGATTAAGTTTGTTGACAAACGAGCCGGATATGAGCCTGAACATAAAGTTCTTCTACATTGCGCCTAAAAGTTTGGTCTGCTGTCCAAATCTGGATCACACTAAAATACAGCAAAGTGCAATTTGTTTACACATCTAAACGTATTGTGTTAAAGCGCATCACGAGCCAAAAAAAATTGTTGCGACGATTTAGTCTAGACTAAATTTGTTATGTGATAAAGTAAAGATTACTCAAAATTTGGATTATTTTAATGTAACAAAAATGAGCAAAAGTTCACTTCTAACTCAATGTGTAATGTTTAGGCGCAAACCGAAATAAAAATTACATATCATACATATATAACCAATTCAAATTCCCGTTCTACTGTATGCTGGGTTGAGCAATGTGCAGAAATGCGCTTTTTTAACTTTTCAGCACGATTTGTGAGTTTTGTTTATCCGTGCTTTTTGATTAAGAGACACACAAGTACTACCTGTGTACACACACAATTCTGAAAAGGAACTTGTATCTAATTAAAACAACACATAATAAATTCGGGTTTGTTTGCAAAAAAAATGCAAGCCGTAATGATTTTGTTTTGTTTTTTGATTTAGACACAAACGTTTGCGTTAGCTTAAAGCTAATATAAGTAGTGAAACCAGACAAGTATTAAAGATTTAAACCGTGTCAATTGCACTTTACACTTATTGCGGTCACGTTATAATATATTCCCCATTTGGCCCGGGGATTCCACTGATTCAGGTTGGCCATATAGCAGCCGTTGTACCACCATCCACCACCATTATCCCCAGCACAATTGTAACTGGAAATTATATCCATTAGTTGAATAATATATGTGCAAAAAACAACATTCTTACGCAAAAGGGTCGTTGTCCCTTTCATACGTGGAAAACTGGATCCCGTTGTGATAATTCATCCTATCATCAAGAGTTGATGTAGTCACAAAGCCGGAAATGTTCAGTCTGTAGTTGTCGCTTTCCGAACCAATTTCGAAAAAACTGCAAACTGATAAAATTCTGATTCCGAAGGATTTTAAAAACTCTGAGAAGATTTCTTTACAAATTATGACAATGCAAATATGTATTATTCCTTGTCAAACTCGAGTGTTAACGCCTGTTAAGTAGTTGAAAAGTGCGTTTTAAACCTTTATCACGTATTTTCGTAAGTTTCCCCCCCCCCCCCCCCCCCCCCCCCCCCCCCCCCCTGATACTTAAACCATTTTGTCGCTTAAATTTATCTTAGCTATCTGCGTTTACAATATTTATTAATCTTTATGCCAAAATATGTCGTTACGTGCGTTTGTTCACCTGTATTCGGCAAATTTATTTTCCTCGGGGTTTGTAAGATCGAATCGAACTCGGCAGGATTTTAATTGGGTTATCGCGTGACTTTTTTCCAAACCTACGTATGCAAAAGCATTTGTTCACACGAGAGGTTGCTGAAATCGAAACTCCATAGAAACTTCGAAAAATCTTGTTTTGTTTATGTGAAAGCTGTATTGGTAGCACACGGATATGTATTAAAAATCATACACTTTACTTCTGGTATGTAAAGTATTGAAAAATGTCGAGTTCCTTAGAGTTACAGCATAGAATCGAGGAAGGAAGTTGATTTTAGTAAACTACTACCGGCTCTAATGGTAAAACCAACCGGTTCAAGTTAGTGTGGTAGCTTACTTTCTTAAATCAGTTTTTTAACAAGTAGGCTAAATACAACTGATTTACACACAACAAAAATTCATAACAAACCAAGCCAAAATTCCCCAGACCGGTTTCCAAACCCAAATTTGTAATCATCCCAGGATCTATTAAAGCTAACACTTCCGTCAAAGCGAGTTTGAATCGTCTAAAATACAACCGTTAGTTTAAGGAAATGTTAAGTGGACTGATGATAACTCACAGTCCATCCTTGTGAACAGAGATTCTTCAGAGTTTCTGCAAGTGGGGATGCTTGGCTTCCAACGGAACAAGGCAGTTCTGGCAAAAAATAATAAATTACTTCCTGAATAGGTGCGAGGACAGTCCGACTATCCAATACAAATGCCGTAATGGTCCGAAACTGACCCGTGGATCACAAATCGATTTACCGTACAGCGCATTTTCAGCAGTAAAACTATGATAACATTTTCCATTCGTCCAAGTCATATTGCTCAAACGCAATGTAGGAACTTAGCTAAAAAACCAAAAACTCCAAAACAGACTTGCCGGTCTCACAGTTCCTTCCAGTGTACCTTTCCGGACACAAGCAGCCATAATCAGCGAGCAAGTCGACACATGTGCCATTATTTGCGCACGGGTTCACGTAGGAGCAAACATCAAAATCTGAAATATAGATTTGCAAACTAAGGCTCACCGGCCAAATCCGTTGCTTTGAATGGATCTGTGGTCAGTGGAGAGATATGAATGTGCTCGTATAGGATTACAATCATTTTGTTTGTAAACAGAGCGAAATTAACCGAAGGCCAAATTGTTACTGGCGACATAACAAAACCACAAAAATCGGTTAATTTTACTGTAAACTGTTAGTGGCATATGTGTAACTGACAAACCACAAAACTTTTGAAAGAAAAAGGTTTGGGGTACGGGGTAAATTTTTATCAGCGTGAATCTATAATTTGGTCATTAACTAATAAGGTTACTTATGATTAAGTAGTCTTTATACGAAAATAATTAATGCTTGGAACATAAGCGTCACCTGCAGAGCGGTTTTAAATTCTTCAACTCTGTGATCGTTGGCAGATTTTTACAAGAAGTAAAAAATGTTTATGCACACTGTTTTTTCTTACTTAAAGTATAACGCTGGCAAATTATTCTTTGCATGAAAAGCGCTGGTTTGGCATTTTAAAATAATACGTGTGGAATACTTTTTATTCACAAAACGCATTTTTGTACTACGTTACTGAGTAAAGTTAGTTTTGGTCTGTTCTTGCAATAACGTCCTGCCATTTCACAGTAAATTTGCTACAACAATTGCTCGTAGCAGTGCCTAATAGATGAGCTCAGCTTGGAGTCATTAACTCTAATAACCATCAACAAAAGACCCAAACCGATACTATCAAACGAAAACCAGTCGGTGTTGGTCGTGTTTGTGCCGTTGTCCGCCTTTGCCTTGATCGCGTAGATGACAACCTTGCCACCAGCGTCTGTAAAAAGAAATTGTTTGTGAAAGCAACTTAATATTCCAAAAATCGTTTTCGTAAATGAATTATATATATATAAATGGTAAAACATTTTTTTCGTATTCACACATTCGTAGAGTATTACCAATAAAACCTATGGTTTCACCAACCTGAAATTGTTCCATGCTTTTTCGCAGCAGCGCAGACAGAGCTGTTGGTGAAATATTTTCCACTCGTGTACAAGTAGGAAGCCCCGGTGCATTTTGCCGGACAATAGACATGGGTAATTGGTAATTCGCAGTCGTCGGTTGTTTTGCAAGTCACTAACAAATTGCACATTTTTAGGATTATAATACTGCCTTGTCAATTTATTCTTACTTGAAAATGTGTAGGAATATTTGCTCGCAGAGCAGGTTTGAGTTCGAACGCCATTTCTTTCTTTTCCGTACAAATGAGCTCCTCGGCCCGGATTGCGAAAAACTTGTACTAGCCCACCGGAGTCTAAAACAGATTTTTACGTCGCGATTCGTTTAATAAAAATAAGTATACACTTTCACTCACTATCGATCTGTTGGTCGTGCATTGCTGCAAGACATATCGGGCCGCTTGTGTAGACCCCATTTCCACACAACGAAGGATTTTCTTCCCAGCAGTTAGCCGGACAAAACACGCTCGTAATCGAGTGTTTCAAGTCAGAAAACTGTGTCTTGCACGTAACTGCAAACAACATGCTTAAGACATTATTTTAGGGTTTATTGTATGTTTGCTTTTGTAAAGTTCGTAATACAGGCGCGAATGACTTTGTCTCAAGAAATTGTAAAGACGATAACAGATTAAATTCTTAGTGGTCGTTCAGACCAGGGGCGACGATTTCTTCTCATTTAATTCACCACTGATTGTAAACAATGTAAATATAGAACCAGTCATCAGTTGGTAAATATTATTAGGTTACCTGACTGTCCCACTACAGTCCCAATAAACTCGGATACGAATATCAGTACCAAGACATTAGCTTTCGGAGAATTCATTGCCCTTCAATATCACAGAGTTGACTGCTAAACAACACAAACATTTTAATTCAGAAATCATGGAATAAAGCTGTGTGTACAGCAAAGGACGGTTAAGTACTAAAATTATTCTTTTGTGCCGTTGTTGTATTCAGTGTTTCATACCGGAACAGAACGAAATTAAATAACGTTATTCGTTCTGAGCAAATTTTTTATTTCGTTATTTCGTTCTGGACCGATATTTTCATTTCGTTCCGGTCCGACCGAAATAAATTTATAACGGTATTTTTCGGTATTTCGGTCTTAACAAACGAACATTTCTTTGTGGTCTTTGCAACTATTAAGCGAAAAAAGAAAGAAAGTTGCAACACACAAGAATTATTGTCGGTAGTTGTTACGTCACATAACATTTGTCAATGATGGTCAAACGGATGTAAATTGTAGGAGCTTCAGTTTTTATTTTGGCTTAACGGCGCGAAATTTTTAGCAATCGTATCATGTCAAATGTCCAGAACGAAATACCGGAATAAAAAATAACGGTATTTCGTTCCGTTCCGCTATTTTGAATATTTTTTATTTAGGTATTTCGTTCCGTTATTTGAGCCAAAAAATATTTATTTCGTTCCGGTTTAACGTTCCGTTCCGTTCCGGTATGAAACACTGGTTGTATTCACTACTTTATTTCCCTAGGTTGATATTAAAAACATCCTACATTTCAAACTGGCTATTTACAAGTTTCAAAATCATTTTTTTTTTGCTGACGTGGCTAATCCATCACATTACAAATTCGGGCAAACGAAACAGGATCGTAGAAACCATATAAACGTGAGACTCAGTTACGCGACTGAACCTAACCTAACTTTGGTGTTTTACCGTAATGTACACTGTTTTAAACAGCCACATGACATACATAAGGAAATGCGCAGTTATAAAGCGGATGTAGTAGGGTCAGGTGTAAAGATTAAACGCGATTCACAGCATGATGTCACGACTAACGCGAGACCACTTCCCTGTGGTGTTTTCGTGGTTTGATACACCAGCAACCAAGTACGCATCGTCCCATGTCATACAATTGGAATTTGTTAAATCAAGCCCAACTTTTAGGCATGAGTTGGAAGCATTGGCAGCTACAACTTCAAAATAATTACTAGATGTGTAACAAACTTACATTAAACAGTAGTACATATAAATGTATTAGTTATCGAAGACTTTTTTTCATATTTGTTTACATATAAATAGAAATGTTGGTAGTGTAATGGAAGATATGTTTTAATCGATATAGTCATAAACATGCACCCACTTGCCTGGGTATTTTGTAAATCTGCCTTATACTGGAAGCAAACGTAAACCGATCCGCTCATTTGCAGTTAAAAAAATTGTCCTCGGTCGCGTCCTAAATTAAACAAACACTCATTTTTGTGAAAATTAAGTTAATGTGCTTTAAAAGAAAAAAGTGTGTTTAAGCTGACTGCCACGTTCCTGGTTCCTTGCAAAGCCAAACAAACAATACATAATGGGTTACGTACTAAAGGACTTAATTATGTACTAAATTAGTGTGGTATATAAGTCCGACATTAAGGTTCTTATTCTTACACCACGGACTATTCTGGCGATTGCACAATATTAACCAATCATGGGTCAGAGTGATGTCTGAGTGTCCCAGACCCCCCCCCCCCCCCCCCCCCCCCCCCCCCCCCCCCCCCCCCCCCCCCCCCCCCCCCCCCCCCAAAGCAAAATATATCGATGATCTAACCTTTTGATAAAGTAGTAGCACTTACCGATTGCACTTTGCCCATATACGGTTGATTGGCCACCTTGTAACATCGATCGAAGTGCTTCCTTTCACAACCCTTTAATTATCCCCTTAGCACGTAAGTCTCTGACATCATATCCAACCTCACCGAGTCTGCAAACAGAGGCGCCGTTGGTTGATTGCCATGTGGTTTGAGTTAAACAACATCCAAAGCAAAGCTCTCTGAATACATTGTCATTTAAAACTTGACTGCTTCATCTGTAATGCATATTTTGGTTTAACTCATCAAGCGTGACATTTTATTCATTCCAAAACTCGTCACAAGAATGTGTTTTTTCGGTGAATGACAAAACATGTTCAAAAGCTGTTTAGTTTACCTTTTTTCAGCTTTTCTGTCTCTCGTTGAAACACCTTTTCTTTGAAAACTTTAGAAAAACTGATTGATATTAGCCCACTATTTACAATATACATGTAAATATTTTCAAATACTATTAAACTTAATTTTTTTCATTGCTAAATATTTTTAGATGTTTTGGCAGGTCCGCATTAAATTTTAGTTTCAAAAATGGTCACCAGTAAGTACTAAATAGGTTGCCGACCACTGATCTAAACAGCAACGAATAGGCAAATAGACAAACTATGATCTTTTTCTTGGGTTCCACCATCAGTCCCCCCCCCCCCCCCCCCCCCCCCCCCCCCCCCCCCCCCCTGTGATTTAAAACTTGACTGCTTCATCTGTAATGCATATTTTAACTGCCTAATTTATCCAAGCTTAAATGTTGTTCATTCTAAAACTCGTCACAAGAATGGCTTTATCACGTTACGCTTGCAGTCAAATAGTTGCTTTGCAACATCGAGCGAAGTGCTTCCTTCCACAACATTTACATTGCCTCCCTCAAGCAGAACACGCTCCAACGTCTTGTCGCAATGCGCAGAAAAGTCGACGCACCGTTGATTGCCACTAGGTTTGTGTTGTACAGCATCCAAGGTAAATATTTACTACGTGGGAAGGCCCCCCCCCCACGCGCAGAAAAGTCGGCGCACCGTTGATTGATTGCCACTAGGGTTGTGTTGTACAGCATCCAAGGTAAACTGAATAACATTTATTATGTTTGGTTTAACTGTTTCATTCGTAATGTACATTTCATAGCTTTGTCAAAGCTCCCTGTAGAACTTTATCACATTTCATACGATAATAATCTCAGACTAGTGATTTAAAACGTCACCAAAACTAACGGTTTTTATTAATTATCAAAAAGAACATCTTTTGCAGTTGTTTGCTTTCCACAAACACTACATACTGCATCTGGTGCTAGTTCAGTTTAGCTTTTTTGCACTGAAAATGAAATGAAACCAACAGCAGCCTTTAAGTAATTTAACCATCATACACAATTGCATTTCTTCTCTCTTAAAAAATGATTCTTTAGGTAATGGTTTGACCTTGCTCCTCTAATATATGAGAAACATTGATAGTTCATCTTTACATTCTTTCTATTGGATCCAAAAGTTGCCCCCCCCCCGTCCTGGGTTCGAACCCCGTAAAAAAACAAAAAAAAAACATTTACTAAGTGGTATAACTACTTTATTCTAAATACATATAATAGCTTTGTCCAAGCTAAAATCTTTTCCAGTAGACAACTTCGCATTTAAAACAATAATAACTTTATCACAGAATAGTGAGGCAAGAAAGCAACCGAATTTAACAGTTTTCATTATTTAGTAACAAGTTGTTACTAACAACATCATTAAATCTTTTACAATTGTTTGCTCTCACAAACACTGCATACTGCATCTAGTACTAGTTTAGTTTAGCTTCTTTGAACTGAAGATAAAATAAAACCAACAGTTGCTTTTAAATGATTTAACCACCACACACAATTGCGTTTCTTGTCCTCTTTAAAATTTGAATCTTTAGGTAATGGTTTGACCTTGCTCTTCTAACATATAAGGAACATTATTGTTTCAACTTTATAGTCTTTCCACTGTATCAAAAAGTTGTGAAACAATATACAGTTCTGTGGAACTTTTCCTACAGTAGGAACTTCCTGTAGTGTTTTTGTAAAGCAAAAAACTTCCTGTAGTTTTTTGGAAAGGAAGAACTTTTCTCTAGTGGTTTTTGTAAGTAGAACGAATTTTTTACTACTGAGAAAATCACTTCTGGCACGCATCGATACAGAATACTTTGAAGGTTTGCCTGTAATGGCTGTTACGTTCAAAAAGCGGC
>QLIY01001104.1:0-53902 GCA_003260075.1 Phallusia mammillata | reverse complement strand
GATCTTGAAATTTTTGATGATATTTGTGAAATATGTGTTTTCCAGGAAGCTAGCGATAAAGAGCAAAATTTGTGCGTGGCAGTTCGTGTTGGGTTGAGTTTATTTCGCCGGTGACACAAATCGTAGCAGCACAATTGCGCTAAATTCTACTGCGACTAAAACTGTGCCCGTACAGAAATCGCACTGAAACACGTACGATGCTAGCTTTAGGAGGCGAAGTCTTGCTGCTTCTGGCCTCGTGCGACGCATCAGGCGTGGAGATACAAATTTTCTTTTCACTGCCAAGCTGTCAATTTTCTTTATTTTTTTTTAATAATAAAAAAATAGTCGTTTGTTGTTGGCCAATGTAATAGCAGTAACATCGATTGCGCCGCTATAAATATAATCTGTAGTTGAAACGATAAGATATAATTCATCAAGATTAAAGACAATTAAAGAATAAATTAACGTTGGTGTTTTCCAAGTTTTTTACAAACCATTTTTTCATTGTTCTGTTGTACATTGGTTGGGCAGGGTACTGTTTAAAACAGGGGTTCTTAACCAGGGGTACGTGTATCCCTTAGACCCCCCCCCCTAAAGACAATTAAAGAATAAATTAACGTTGGTGTTTTCCAAGTTTTTTGCACACCATGTTTTTATTGATCAACAGATAGTTCATTGGTTCGGCAGGAAGTTGTTTTTAGTCAAAACAACACGGACTTCGGCAGGAAGTGTTTAGTTGTTTTTACTTCCGTCAGCCATTGTAGACAGGGGGGGACTAGCCCCCCCCCCTAGGTTAGTTTTGTACTACTTACAATACTGTTTTCATGAATGCATTCAACACCCAAGTTGTAGATACACTGAGTTTTATTTACTTCCGTCGGCCATCTAAAACAGGGGGTACGAGAAAATTTTATGAAAGCTCAGGGTACGAGCGCAAAAAAGGTTAAGAAACACTGGACTAAACTTAAAACATTTGATGTAACATTTGACGTGGAGCGGTTGAATTGCTAAAGCCGCTGTCTGTCGCTAGAGAGTCGTAGCAGTTGTGGTACTTCGTTTAGTTGATTTCTGTAATTCATGCGATTTATACTGGCTCGTTGGCAGAAATATGATTTAAAATAAATCCCCCCCCCCCGTACCCCCTGCTTTGTTGCTTCGTAATCCCCCAGGGGTACACGTATCCTTGGTTAAGAACCCCTGCTTTAGTCGTTTTCTTGTATTCATGCGATTTATGCTTGCTCGTTGGCAGAAACATAATTTAAAATAAAAAACTCATTTGAAAAACCAGCCCGACAAAACACTTCAAAACTAATGTCGTTTTAAGTTAATGATTTGATTAATGTCTCACAGACTACAGTAGTTTATTTGTTCTGTTGAACTGATGGGTCTTGCCATGGTGCGTAAAATTGCTGACGGTAGAATACATCGTTTTGAAACTGTCACAATTTATATTTTCTACACTGTGCTGTCAGTAGTAACGTGTGAACGCAAGGTGACATGTAGAACCCTTGTCTGCTTGTGCTCGACGTGCTAAAATTCTGACAGTGTTTCGGACGAGTTTGGAATTCTTTTGGTATTTATTCCCCCCCCCCATTGCTGACGGTAGAATACATCGTTTTGAAACTGTCACAATTTATATTCCCTACACTGTGCTGTCAGTGGAAACGTGTGAACGCAAGGTGACATGTAGAACTGTTTTTCTGTTTGTGTTGAAGTGCTTAATATTCTAAAAGGATTTTAAACCAATTTGAGATTTTTTCTATTCACCGATTCCGGCGTTTATTGGGTTAAATTCCAAAACGTTTGTAAACTGCCTTGACAGTTCAGACTTGGAAACTAATGTTTATGTGCTGGCAGTAAGTTATCATGAAAAGCCTTTTTTTAAATATAACTAAGAATGAAAATATTATCCAAGCAACGAAATCAGTCGATAAAAATCTTGGAATATATATTTCGCCTAATGGCATCTCCAGTTCCTTATTCAAATAGAATCTATTTGTTGCTTGGAAAATACATTCTTAGTTATTGAATTAAATAAACGGTGATCGTCGATGACCATGCTGCCTATTGAAGGGTCAGATACTGTTCAGTTCAAATACTCTCAGTTTTTCTAAATATAACTTTTATTCAAATTCTTTTTTTCCTTCACTTGGCAACTACAACTTGATTTCCTTGAACGGTTGGATTAAAATCTTGCAAGTTATTCGAACAGTATATTAAAACAACACGTTTTTACTGTACGTTATACATCAAAGACCTCTGCCCTTGAAGTTTTGTTCAATTATTTTCTTTGAATCGGCAACTGCAAATTGTTTTTTCCCCCCCCCCTCTGGCTATTATTGGGTTAAATTAAAATACGGTACTTTTGCCAACTGCCGTGACAATTGCGGAGTTTAGAATTGCAAACTAGCTGTTTCTGCGCTTTACTAAAATGTGTTGATAGTAAGTCTTAAAAGCCTCCTTATAATTACTTACTACAACTTTTTTTATTTTCCAATAAAACTTGATTCCGTTGGAGTACAGTTTTGCAAATTGTTCTAATGGTTAGTTATCACAAAATGTTATGACATTAAGTGAGTTGTAAATCAAAAACCTTTCTTTAGTACAAATTTGCAAACTGCCTTGACAAATCAGACTTGGAAACTAACTGTGTATGTGCTGGCAGTGAGTTATCAAGCCTTTTCCAGATATAACTTTTATTTAAATTATTTTCTTTCACTTGGCAACTAAAACTTGGTTTCCTTGAACAGTTGGATTACAACAGTCTTGCAAGTAACAGTAAGTTATAACAAAACGTCAGTACGTTATAAATCAAGGACCTCTTCACTTGATAGGAGTTTTATTCAAATATTTTCTTTGAATCGGCAACTGCGGCAGAAAATCGGCAAAATTGTTTTTTGTCAACCTTATAGAGCTCTTCTGGCAAATGTATTTTTATTCCGAGGTTTCGACGTCCTATACAGGTCGCCTTTATCAGGGTAAATAATATTATGCCTGGCATCAATAGCTTATATGTTGGTTTTCTTTTGGTACAAATTCTACCTTGTGGTATTTTCGAATTTCCAGTCACAAAATTGCGATGAAGGATTTATTTGCTTCAGAAACGAGAAAAAAACACGAAAAGGAAAATTCCAACTACTTCGAAACACCAAAAAGTAAATTAAATGCCCAAAATTTAAATGGTAACCGCCAAAGCCATAGAAATCACGCGCTTTCGTTATAATGTCGAATTCCGATAAATTTGCGCGAAATAACTCTAACCATGAATTGCTTTGCAACAAAAACAAACTTTTCGCCTGATAATGCTATCAGTCACGTCATAGCGGCCTATTACTACGTCATAATATAAAAAGATCTCTTGAGCAAACAAATACATGTTCAAGAGCGACCTCGTGCGGATCAGGCACGAATCAACAT
This sequence comes from Phallusia mammillata, assembly GCA_003260075.1. Classification (NCBI taxonomy): domain Eukaryota; kingdom Metazoa; phylum Chordata; class Ascidiacea; order Phlebobranchia; family Ascidiidae; genus Phallusia; species Phallusia mammillata. Next base: position 50,503 of record QLIY01001104.1, on the reverse strand, counting down.
AGAAATCAACTACACACCGTAGATTGAATGGCGACGTAATAATGGCGCATTATGACTAAACAAAAGGGAACGATACCAGACCGTTGTGGAAGCGAGTCCCGTCACTTCCGGTAGGGGGATAAATAGCGGAGATGACGTATTTACATGCTCTCTTATGCAGAACGGGGTAAGGAGAAGGGGATTGTGCAAAATAATCATGATTTTTTTGATTTTTGCCTTATTTAAGGTAGGCTGTTTCTCTCATCGCGGGGCGGGGTTCGATAGGGTCGTGTTCTGAACCCGAGTACCAGAAATTACCCTGCATCATGGCGCCCTGACCCCCGTGCATGGGTTGGGGCATGTAGCCGCCTTGTATATCACGTGACACTCCTCCAGGGTGGGTGTAGGGTGGTAACATACCGGGACTCCCCCCGTTCGAGGGCAGGGGCGACGACATTTCGCTTTTCATCGATGTGGTCATACTGTGAAGCGGCGTCATCATATGATACGGTGACGTAATCGGTGGTGACGTCATACCGCGGTTGGGGGTCATTACGTCAGGAGGGGTGGGTGAGGGTTGCTCGTCTGTTGAGTTTGGAGTCCAGGTTCCGCCTCCCATCGACCCAGGTACCCCTGTATCGGCCCCAACCGGCGCTGGACCCACACTGCCCGGCGTTTCGAGATCCGATGACGTAGTAGGCGGCACGGATGACATCATAGGTGACGTAATAGAGGATGGTGAACCGGCGTTGTTGTTTGTGTTGCTGCTGTTGCTTCCTGGCGACACCATGGGGTTGTCTTTATCGTGGATTCCCTGCTTCATCAGCTTCTTGCACTTGGAGCGTCGGTTTTGGAACCAGATTTTCACCTGCGATGAACAGGGGGGTTATTATTAATCCGGACCAGCAGAAACAAACCGTGGTGGGATTCAATTTTTTTGTTAGCTGCCCCCCCCCCCCCCCCCCCCCCCCCCCCCCCCCCCCCCCCCCCCCCCCCCCCCCCCGGTTCTGTTACAAAAAGTCCATTGACAGTAAAGTAATGCTAACCGGTTCGCTGATCTCATAAAATATCGTGACACGGTTCTATAGAACTGGTGCGAACTGGCTGAATTCCACCACTGGTTTTACGGTTATTTAATGCCTTGAACCGGCTGAATCCCACCAGTAGAGGAGAGTTATTAAGTTTATAGAGCTCTTCTGGCAATTGTATTTTTATTCCTACGTTTCAACGTCCTATACAGGTCGCCTTTATCAGGGTAAATAACACTGAATGCGCTTAGTGCAGTGCTCCATAAGCAAAGGAAAAGCGAATGAAACGCAAGCACGCCACAACGCAAGGGAGGTTATTACTAATCCGGACCAGCAGAGACACATCATCGAACCCCTCATTAGGCGACGATTCGTGACGCTCTTACGTCACAAGGGCGACGTTGCGTGGGGAGGAGGGCGATAATTATTTCTCGCTGTTTATTTAATCACAACGAGGCGATTGTTAAGTTGTGGAATCGCGGTTTCGGCGCGAGAAGCAAAATGGAGGGGAGGCCGCCATTTTGTTTCGTGGGAATTGAATACACTTTAAGTTCACAAGGCTGGAAAACTATGAACTCGTTTGTTTTTACTTTACCGACTTTGAACAGCTGTTTTTGACGCAATTTATTTTGGCATAAAATCTCTCTGATTATCGGGTAAAATGCTTTTCTATGGTCCCTTGTTTATTTGGATGAAATCTGGATGGAAATATTATTAACATTTTGGTCTCGTAGCTGCATAAAATCTGCTTGCTGGTTCATTTAAGTTAAAGTAGATAGATTCTTTGTGAATTTGGTGGCAATATATTTGATTGAAAACAGCAGCAAAAGGATTTTGTTTTTCTGAATTTTAAATCTCACAACAGAATGTCTGAAACGAATGATGGTTTTTGTAAATGTGGATTATGACTTCATAAATTTTGTGGCAATAGATTTGAAAATGTAAAGAAAGCAACATAAATATCAGTTTGATTTTCGTATACATCGTATTCACTTAGACATCTTATAACTAGTGGCTAGTTTGGTCATCAGCCATTGCGTGTGTACAGAAGATGAGAGCAAGGGCGACCTAATACCTGTGGGATTATAGGATGAGCCGGGTGACCGGTCGCATAAATACGTCACTGTACAGGATTAAATCAACCCAACCCTCGGTTTTATCTCGCAACATTTTGAATTCTTCAATATGTGGAGAAGTAAATAGCGTTGCGAAAAATTGCAAGTTTAAAATTTGAATGAGGAAAATTACGATTTAACCCCCCCCCAGAAAAGTGGTAATTAACCCCCCCCCCCCCCCCCCCCCCCCCCCCCCCCCCCCCCCCCCCCCCCCCCCCCCCCCCCCCCCCCATATCTTGGAATGATTTTTGCGAAACCATATGCACAAACAGCTAAATGAGATCCAAGGGAATGTAAAAAACGCAAGCTCCAGCGTAAAATTTGTGCTTATAAAGGCCAGAAAAGTTGTATATTAGATTACAAATTTACAAGTAGTTATTAATTTCCATGATAAACCTATCGTGGGTTGATTTTTGTGAATCCATTTTTACAAACTGTTAAATGCGACCGAAAAGAATTTAAAAATTGCAAGTCCCACCGAAATCTGACGTTCTAAAGCTCTTCCTAGCGTAACAAAGTAGCTTCTGTGACGTGACACTGCTTATTATGACGTTGCAGTATCGTCGCACAAACTCTCACGCGCATTCACATCGACCCGCGTCGAAATGCATGTGAACGTACCTGGGTCTGCGTGAGTCCGAGCGTGGCGGCGAGTTCGGCCCGTTCTGGCAAAGCCAAATACTGAGTTTGCTGGAATCTTCTGTTCAAAGCTTGCAACTGGAGACTCGAGTATATCGTTCGAGGTTTTCGCATTTTCTTTTTCTTTCCTTTTGTCATCATTACGTCACTTCCCATCACGTGATTTGAATCTGCAAAAAAAGATAAAATCGATTGAAATTTTGATTTTAAAGATGTCCAGTTTTTGCAAAAAAACTCGCATAATTTTTTTATGTTTTACTTTTACTTTTTATTTTCCTGAAGAAAGTGTGATATATTTTTGGGGTATTGCAAAGGTTGTGGAACGACAAGGAAAATTTTTTCACAAATTAAACTGTTTTTTAAAAATTGCGAAGTTTCATAAATTGAGTCTTATAAAACTCGATTGGTAAAAAGATTGCTTTTTTAAGTTGTCGTACAGTTGTTATTGAAAACAAACATCTGTAAAAAAAGGTACGCTGAAAATGAAACAATTTCGAATGCTTTTTTTTGTATCGCTTAAACAAATTCACGTAAAAACAATTAAACTTTAAATGTGGCTAAAATGAAATGTTTTTCCAGGAGTGAAATCATTTACATTTCCACTGTCTCCGCCCTTCCCAAAACACGTGGGCTTGTAAATTAAATATCACTGCGCAGTGGATTCGGTTTTGCGGCGTCAAATTAATTAAGTCGACATGTTGTTTGGATGTTCATGCGATTCGCTGGTCACAAAGTTGAGAGTCGAAATTATAAGTTATAACACAAACCAACATTTCCGACAGAGTATAACTAATTACACAGTACAGCGAAATCTCACGTTACTCCTCTACATGCGGTCGTTTGTGGCGGTTTGTGGTCATTTTCAGACCTTCAACGTTCGCGCAATATATCCGGTACATCAGAAGATGTTTTGCATGACTCTGTAGAAACGGACGGAGCGTTTGCCTCTTAAAGGTTCGGATTATTTGAAGTGCCCTCTCTCAAGTACGTCTACCAAAGTTCAGATGTTTCGGCCACTACAGGCTCGTTGAGACTTTACCGCACACTTTAAGTGCCCGAATAGCAATGCTACGCAAGGTTTTTTTTTCACCAAAACTTCTGTAGATCAAACCCACGTCATGTGACATCTACACGATTTTCAAATTGTAAATCCATTCGCGCATAAATTCCTCCAAGTCAAAGCTTAAAGCAAAAATTTAAAACTGACTTAAGGTCGATGCCGCTAAATTTGCGCGTTTTATTATTACATCACAAACCAATCGTGTTCGTTTCGCGTTTAAATGTCTTTGATTTTGTTATTACGTCACAAACAATTCGCGTTCATGTTGCTTTTTAATTATTTTGTTTTATTACTACGTCACAAACAAATCGCGTTCATGTCGCGTTTAAATGTCTTTGCACGAGTTCGCATTTTATAGTTGTAACTTTATGAAGCGTTCGCGACGGAAGTCTGTGAAACAGAATCTTGAAATAATAAAACTCGATGAAATGTTTTATGATCTAATAATGACGAAGTTCATTGTTACGACACGATGTCATTTGATCGGGATTCGAGAATCGCTTTTTCGCAGTCACGCGATACTTTAACCTTCGAGCACTTTATATGATGTCATAAAAGGATTGCAAGATGTTATCGAATGTCGTCAGGTCGAATTTCATTTTGCACTTTTCACTCGCGCGCATTCGAATGACATTTGTGACGTAACAGGCACGACATAATGGCCCGTTTGTCTCGTGGCAACACTTTATTGTGGTCAGCCGCCGAAATCGAGTTTTTTTTCGCGTGTTTTCTTTAGTGATTTGTCAACCTCGCGCCGCGCGACGCGATATGGTGTTTTCGAATTTAATAGACGCTCGAGTTTTCTCAAAAAAATATTTTTTTGAAGGTTAGAGCCAACTATACGTTATTTTATCTGAAAATCAATTTTTGATAACTTCGTTTAAAATAACTTCCATTAATTTTGTCTCAAAACCAGCCTATTTTTTGTTTTCGAATCACTTTATTAGTTACATATTTTTCAAATCCATAAAGAGTTAGAAATTTGGTAAAGCATAACTTTCCATTTTTTGAGAAACAAAATTATAACAAATTTGAAACTCAATAACTTGGTGACATTTCTTTTAGTATTTCCATTTCGAACTCTGGAACTTTAGTTGTGACATATTCCGGGCAAAACTAAAAATATATTCCACGTACAGCTTCTTAACTTTTCTCCCATCATGCAATCGCTAAGATTTTGACAGTCCCGAAATATACGTTTCCGCCGGGACAATGAATCATACCAGGTTTGTTTATTTATCCTTTCCGTATCTCATCAATTCATCGCATGCAAATGAGTTCACTACAATGCACTGACCAAGTTACAAGTTGTTCAAAGTTCAAAAAATTCGCTGATAAAATCAAGTTTTATTGTCTGGCCACGACTTTTTAAATTTCATGCAATTTTTTAGTTTTGTGGATTTTGTTTAAATGTTTTTACTGATGACGGCATGGGTAATTAGCAAAACTATTCGGTAAACAAGCACGTCGGTTTAATTACAATTCGTTCTCCATCAAAACAAATACCTAGGAATATATTGCCAAAAATTAAAAGTCAGAAAATCAATGTTATTGATGTAATTTGCATCATGCCTTGTTGCTTTAAGTGTCAGTTACCAACGCAAAAATATAACTTGCCGTTAAAGATTAAATTAAAACTAAACTTAATTCGCAATTGTAGGAAAACTATAGAAAATTTTGATACTGCGTTTCACATTGACTCTTTTGATACAGCGTCACAATTTTACAACTATCAGTTGCAGTAAAAATCAGTTGGACAAAAAGTCTAAAAAACGAGAAAAATAAACACGTCGTTGTGGTTTTTCGTCGACCCCAACACCCCCTCGTCTCTGATCACGACAAGCTTAAAAAATTCGTCGCTGGGTCGGTTATAAAAATACATAAAAGCAGGAATCCAATGCTGCGAGATGAAATATAAGATGTGGGCCATTATGTCGCGAAAAGATTGAGGTGATAAGAGCACTGCATCGACACGGTTTGCTTTGATAAGGACCACGTTACCTTGCGTGCAAAGCCGAAAGCCTGGGGGCCAGATATAAGTGCATATTAAAAGCAGTGAGCAAGTATAGGTGGAGGCGTATCGTGTAAGTGTTTGTTTAACAAGTCCCATCCCTGTGCCATCAGCCCTCGCATCTCACTTTAGCTCGGTCTAATGTTCCTATTACTTCATACGCGACCGATTCTGTTCTACACCTTGCTGTAATTTGTGTAAAATATGGACATCAGCTGCTATTGGTCGTTAAATGGCTGAATTTCAGTAAATTCTTACCATTTTATGGCTGAATTTTAATGGATTCGTGCTGTTAAAAGGGTGGCTTCCTACTGGTATAAGTAGTGTACAATATTTTCGACAAATTTTATGCTAAAAGTTAGGGAAAAAAAATACTAGGGTGCCTACTGTAAATAGTTCAATTATTGTGATTGTTTTGCAATACGTTTGTCATACAAGAGCAATTTTGTATTACATTAATTTTTGAAATGTTTTCTTCTTATTATTTTTAAGTGAATTTTTTTGATCAGACTATAATTGATTCTTGCTCATTTTTCGCCGCAAATTTTGCTCCATTTTCCCGCGAATTGCAAATTTGTTTGCGTTGCCTAAAGTAGTTTGTTAAAAAGAATTGGAGTCGCGAAACTGGTATGTTGTCGTTTATTTTGAAAACTCTGTAAATAAAATACTTAATTATCTTACAAGACAAGATTACTTTGTGTAACTGCCAAGTCAGGCATAATAATTGCAGAAAAATATAGTTTATCTGTCATGTCTCGATTTTTTCTCCAAATTTAGCTTATTTTTTCGGCGTCGCTTTAAGAAACATTCGATTTTGTAACATTTATGACTCACACGGTTTCGGAAAAAGATCAATGGTGCCTGTAGCGACGACTTAAAAGCGCGACTCTTGTACTCCCACCGGCGACTTAAATGTGCATGGCGGCTTGAAATCCTGTTGGCGAATTCGAATCCTTTTCCTAATCCCAAGTTAACCAGATAAAAAGACGCAGAACCGGTGTCGGAATTCGAACGCTTTCACTTAAAACTCGATCGCGGCGCGGTTTCTTGTTACAAATGCGCGCAACTATTTGATGTTCTTCCGCGTGGATCGATGAGCTCGTGCGATGCATTAGCGCTCCGCCCTTTGATTGTAGAGCGTGAAAACAAAGGAACCGCGCGTGTTTACCTGAAAAGCTTCAATCGGCCTCCCTGCTTTGACGCGCAAGACACCATTGTGACGTTGTGCGTTCGACTGTGACCTCATAATTAACTGGCAATAGTTTTTGTATTGACACAATTCTTCATGTGAGAGAGTCGAGATATGACTGCGCCGCACAGGATCATTTGAATCTTGTCGTGTTGGATCAATGAGTCAGCCAGGGCTATAAGTTGACCCATGTTTAACCCCCAAAAGGCCCCAGCAAGGCTGTAACTCTTTCGGATGTGGTATATATCGACTGGCGCCTGCCTCCTTCCAATGTCAATATGTTAGGTTTGGCAACGTTGGTGGCGCAACAATCACCACTGTGATGTAACAGTGCTTCGTTCCGATCCGTTGATTTGCAAACCTCGCATGTAAATAACGCTAATGGATCACGTGACCCGAACGGTTTCCTGTGAGCGAACAATCAACATTATGACGTTAAAGGCGTGGTTGTTGGATTTTTACGACGAACACAAACTTGTTCTGAGACCGGTTTCAGGTGATGACGCCTCGAGGCACGATCGTTGCTAGGAAACCGCGCGCGCATGCGCACAACTTGCGGCCCAGGCGCCAATTAAGGTCGAGTGTAATTGCGAGTTTGTCCGGATGCGACAAGTTCTCGAATCCGCGTCAATCAAAAACTGCATCGGCACTGTGACGTCACAAGCACCGATGCTCGCGCGTTGTTTCTGGATCAGTAAAGCGAGACGGAGTGACCCCCTGCGAGCCCCCGCTTTAACCCCACACCCACCTGCAGGCCCCGCGTTTCATGTGCATGTTTGCCTTGCTCAACCCCGCGGAAATTCGTCTATGACATCACAAGTTAATTAAAAGCGCGCGCGCCTTCTCGAATTAAGTGCTTGTCGATGTCGTGGAGCTTCGTGCAGCTGTGTTCGTGCCTCGCGGTTCGATTCAACTTGAATTCCGCTTAAAAACTGCGTCGACGCCAAAAAACTCAAACTGCTGTCGATTCGATTCAAACATTCTCCATCATGAATCAGTCATTGTGACGCGACAGTGCGCAGCGATGCGGAAACGCGCGATGCGTTGTTCGATTTTTTTTTCAGTCACGATTTATTGAAATGTTTCAAAACGCTCCTCGCCCCGCTAAAATTCCTGCCAGTCCATACCCCATTCATTATTCATAAAGCCCACAGTGTGACGTCATAGAAGCTGACACTGTTGCGTTCCATGCAAGGATTTTTAAGCTTAGAGTTGTTTTTCTGTATAAAAATAAACAACTTTTTGCGCCAAAAACTACTTCTAATGTTAAAACAAAATTTAAACTCTCGGATTCTATTCGAATAAGGAACTGAAAATGCTTTTATGCGAATTGCATGTTTTAATTTTAGCCCCTAATCTTGGTTTGAATTCCCTAACACCTTGCAATAAGTTTGTAACCGTGGGTGATATCAATATTTTGCCGCGTTGAAGCAAACTTTCAAGTGTTTTTATGTTTACATACAACAGGTCAGCTTTGAAACTGTGTGACTTACAACTTGAGACCCCCCCCCCGGGTGATATCAATATTTTGCCGCGTTGAAGCAAACTTTCAAGTGTTTTCATGTTTACACACAACAGGTCAGCTTTGAAACTGTGTGACTTACAACTTGAGGTTGTAACCTAGGCTTTGTACGTTGGTTGATGTATGGAGTTTTAATCCCTGACTCAAAACACTCACAGTGGTGATATTGACCGCAACACGAGTTGACCAAACACTTAAATCCGATTTTAGTTAAGTGCCAACAACACCGATTCGAACCTTAAGAACCGATGCGACTTGTAACCGTAACCGCTGTCCAATTCATACTAAATTGAGTTCAAAGTTGCCCTTTTTGTATGGTTTAATTTCAAATACTTTCTTAATACCTGACATGGTGTTCGTTTGAATTAAGATTTCCAATGTTTAAGCAACTGTAGGTAATGGTTCTTAGTGGGCGATTGTTGCAATTGTTTATTCTAACATTTCACATGAAACTATTGGTTCAAAGTTCACCGTTTTCGATCATCCAATCTAATAATCTTTCTTTATGCATGAGATATTATTTCTCCTTGGGATATTGTTTTGAAAATATTTCGTATATATGACCAACTTTATTTTTGAGGGTTCTTATGGGGCTATTGTTGCACTTTTTCGTCCTAACAACAGAACAAACGTAAGGAAACATGGCCAAATTTTTTAAGTCTGTGGTACAAATGTGATAATGTAAACTTATGCTACTTATCAATATTTGCTTCATTCATTTTTTTTGTTTCATTTTATGACATTTCAGATGCACTTAGGTGTTGTAATAGGAAATCAACTTGCATTTTAAAGTTGAAATTGTATTTACATATTGAAGATGCCGGTTAAAACCAATTATTACTGCCAAAACATGACAAGACAAGCCTATGACATTTCTGTGAACATTTCACTACAAATATGGCGATGCGCGCAGTACGTGAGGTTTTTATGTGAGTTGGATAATAATTACTGTATCCGCGTTGCAATTGTTTGTTGTGTTGACGATAGTAATTACATGATGCCGGTAATTGTAAGTTTCCCTCCAAGCCAGCATGCTGCTCTAAGCCACGCGCCAAATTGCAAACGACCTGGCGTTTTTGTGGTGCCCGAATTGGCTGTTTCGACTTTAAGTTGTAACAAAACACTGCCAAGAGGAAATTCAATACACTTTTGCGGTTTTTACGCTTGCAGTGTTGAAAGCTTAAGGAATGTTTGATAACGATTCGTTCTGCGTGAGTGTAGATTTGTTACTACATGCGAATGGGTTAGAGTCAACTATAAATTATCTTGTTTTTAAATACAAAAGTAAAAAATAAGTAAAAGTGTTTAGTATTACAAAACGTGGTTCGTATGTTACTACAAAGTAATGTTATTGTAGTTCGTATTTTCCCAGAGAAAAACTCGCTTTTGAATAACTTTTTATGAACATAATTCTCCACATTGGGGTGTCAGAAACATATAACAAAATGGCGGCCTTCACACGCCAACCCTAGTCGAGGCGCTGTGATCACGTGCGAACGTTACTATAGAAACGGTGGCGCGATGAATTATTAAATAAAGCGGATTGCGTGTTGCCGGTGGAAGGCGGGTTTTCTGCGTTCACGGGCCCGCCAATTGATCCGTTGTCAAATTTCAATCACGACAAAAAACTCGGTGGGCGAAATACTCGGGCACGGAATAAATATTTTAAGCTGCCGTGTTTTGAAGTTCACGCCTGGAATTGTACACGACCTCTATTCAGACACTGATGAAGCTTATAAAAGCGAAATGCATTTGTTTTCGTAAACAAATAAAATACATGGCATGAGCATTTGCCGAAACGTTTGCCCCCCCCCCTGTCGCTTTTTACGTCTATTTAGGCCGTTATTTTCACCATTAAACTTACGAACAGATCCGTATGTAGTGTTTCAAATAAATTACAGCGACAGATTTAGTGTTTTCACTTTTAAATTTCCCTTCAGTCACGAATTAATGCCCCTGAATCGTCACAGTCCGTTGCTTTACTTGTAAGGAGATTTCATTAATAAGGAAAAGATTTACTATAATCCAAACCTTATGTTTTTGCCCTTTAAACTTAGAGCGGTGTTTCTCAAGCATAATTTTTTTCTAATTTGATAAGCAAGATCAACTTGGGCAATTTTTTTCCCATTCTAATTCCTTGTAATGCGTTTAAATTCCTTTTACATCGGTTACATTAAAGTAAATATATAGAAGTGTTGAAATAAATATCCTTGCAAATTGGCCTGTAAAGGCACCCAGGCCATTATCATTGTCTACTCGTAATAAAATACCTTTGAACTTTTCACCTTACAGTGATTTTGCTTTTCCTTCATTTTTTGCACTCCCTATACGTTTTAAACCGATACGTATTCAAACGTCACAATTCCAACTCAGCGCGTTTCTCTACGTCATAAGGTAGCGTTTGTGACGTACAAGAAAGTCCAGTGCGCTGCGGTAATCATGATTCGGACTAACGACCGTGCAATGGTGACGTAACAGCCAATAAAAAAATCATTTGCCCAGAAACGAAACGTAACCGGATAAAATATTTCTCTTAAGTTTGCAGATTTATGTCTAACATTCATGCTTTGAAATTTAGAGAAAAATTGCTTCTTAGCGCTATAATGTTTAAAATATGTTTCATAAAGGTTTTTTTAATTTGCCCCAGTAATATTTCTAACATTAAAGCTTTGAAATTTAGAGAAGAAATAACAATTTCGGCGACTTAGTGAAACCCAACTTGAGGTTTTACCAGATTCAGTGAAACCTTTATGTGGTTTTCAACTTTCCCAATTTATTGTTTAGCTTTCCTTTCCCAAAACAAACCTCGAAGCGACGATGCATGAACTAGCAACAGTGACATAACTTGCTTGTGATGCTTCTGTGGGAAAATCATGCCGCAAACATTGAAGGAGCCGTTTGAAGTCCGCCTGCTTTAAACATGAGACGCCGCGACATATTCCTTGCTCGTTTGCCCGCGCATCGATGCGTCGCGATCCCTCCATTGTTACAAGTAATTCTACAACTCATTGTTGCGATTGATGTCCGCAGTTACGCATGGTCGCGCGCATATCGCGGCATAAGGCCCCCTCCCCCCAATATGTGCCCCCGTTTTGGGTTATCGTGGGAAACGCTGGGTCAACATAGGGGCAAATATTTTAAAATGAATTTTCTATAATTCCCGCCTACGTCTATGACGCACAATCATCGCGCGATCCACAAATCCAAACTCGATTATGACGCGTGTGTGACGTCACAATGTCGCTAGGTCGCGCTTCTAGTTGTGAAGATTTTGTAAATTGTTTCGTTCCGGGCGCGGCTAAACCAACACAATGGTCACGCGAATTCTGACTTGGCAAATTCACCGTCGCGCCAGCCCTGACTCAGAGTTAGAATATTTCCTGCCAAGTTCACCGCCGTTGCATCATAAACAAAGTCTTACCCTTCTTTATGATAAGAAAGCCAGAAGAACTGATGATGACATGAGCATTTGACAAAACGCTTAAACAATAGCATGTCGCTTTTTACGTCTATTTGGGCCTTTATTTTCACCATTAAAGCCAGAAGAGCTCTATTAACTTGATATTATGCCTGGCAGCAATAGCTTACATAGAGCCTTACCTTGGTGTAGAACGGCGTCGCTTAGACTCCCGCAGTTTGGGTATTGGTTCATCAGGCCCCCGTACGACGAGTGACTTGGGGGTCCGTACGCCGACGAGAACCCCGGGAAACCACCGGCCCCAGGCCCAAGAGGCGGGGGTGGAGGGGCAGAGTAACCCGAAGTAGAGGTCTGCATACTGTGAGGATGATGGTTCGAAACTGGGCTGACCCCGGAAGCTACAGACGCTGTGATGCCCTGGATCGCTCCGTGCTGACTTGTCCCACCGTAAGGCGACGCATAAGTCGAGCCCGGCATCCCGTAGCTGCCTCCGACCGGGTTTCCGAAGCCCGAAGGCCCGCGAGCGTTGCCGAGATATCCCGATGCCGGGGTTGGTTCGTAGCTGTAGCCATAAGCACTCATTTGGCTTTCCGCGTGCTGTTGAAAAAAAGATAAAAGAAATAAATTTCAGCCACAAATTGTCACTTCCAAAGGCTCCGCTTCCAAAGTGAAGCGCCCCAGTGATAATTAGAATGCAAAATGGCAGGCAGCGCGACAAATTACCAGCCGTAAGCGACAATCAGCACGCTGTGTTTGTGCCGCGCGACATGATTTATTCGGAAACGGGACATTTTAATCAAAATAGAATACAACATTCAAAGTTACAATGAAAACTTTACAGAAGTCCAGTTAAAGTTTGTGGCTTGCTTTGTTATCGATTTCAAACGATGGAGTCTTTGTTTAAAAGCAGGAAACCAATTGGAACAAGGTCTTATCCAATTTTTCATGATCTTAGACCACATTATAAAAAAATTATCAATTCACAACCCAAATGACAGCCAGGAAAATTTGTCCGCGATTTAAGTCATCAAGTCAAACAATTTCCAATTTGTAAAAGCCTAAAATCATTTTTTGGCGGTCGATACTCAAGATATGCGACAAGAATTATGTAAATTTCCGTGGCTTGCAACGATGCATGGTTAAAAATTAACGCATTATGTTTGCTGTGTGAATTGAAAGCTCAAAATCGCCGGCAATAAAATCCAATTTGCAACGCGAACCACAATTTAGATTAATCCTTCTTGGTCAAATTGGATCCAGTTTCAAATGTTACAGGTTATACAGTGTTTTTGACTCGCCAAATTTGTCTCAAATATCAAGGACGGCGTTCATATTCGGCTCAGGACAATTTTTAGAACACCATAAATATAAATGTACGGATGCATTAAATATGCAACCATAAAAAATAGCACTACAATTGTTGGCCAAAATTGCTGCACAAATTGAAGTAAAAATAGCGGTTGTTTAAACGCTTGCAAAAGCAGTACATTTCCTATGCGTTACTTAACTAACAATTATAAGTCTATGCTGGTTTAGGTTTGAAATTTTCTATCTTTCTTCTGCTTATTATGGTGTTGAGCCAAGTTGGTGTTAAAACAATTTTTGAGATTTTTTGATTTTGATGCACGATGTCCCAGGAGTGCAATAATTTCCCTATTATCGACTTTGTGTAAATTATAAAATTGTCCTTACCATGTGTTATGTAAATGCAAAAAAGCTTAAAATGGTGTAAAATGTAAAATGCCCAACAATCATTTTTAGTCCAAAAAACATTGTTTTAGTATAAATTAAAGTTATAAAAGCACCCAGGCCGTTGCTTTGTGGATGAAGACTAGATCCCTATGGTAATATTTTTGGTTCAAAAATAACTCGAAGTCATCCGTCTTTTAAATTCAAGTTATGTATATTTTGCTTTGGGAGTAGAGCTAGTTTCCAATTGAAAATGTCGCAAAGATGCTGTAAAGACCAAATGCAGCAAACACCTTAAAAATCCCCTCCCAAAAGTGTAGCTTAACTCTTTTTTCTGTACATATTTTTTCTTTTTGGGGGCCACAATTGCTTATAGAGGAGCTATTGTAAAGTACTCACTGCCCATAGTGCTGAAAAATGCTGTAAAAGCGCATCCGAAAATCCCAAAGAAAAAAGAGCTATCGCTTTACTTTGAACATAACTTTTTTTCAGCCCTTGTTGTTTTTGGGCCACTACATGTTTATAGAGGAGCCAGTGTAAAACATCAACAGGCCATAGTACTGCGAAATGCACTATAGATACGTTCAAAACCCAACGAAAAAATGACTTAACGCTTTTCTCAGAATCTAATTTTTTTTCATTATTTTTTTGTTTTTGGGCCACTGCATGTTTATAGAGGGACCATTGTAAATATTCACTGCCCATAATGAAGAGTGGAAAATATTTGGCGGTTTCGTAGCAGCGTGTTGGAATGCGACGTCTAACTTCACGTTCTCATACTCGCTGCTGCGGAAGTAGACGCGACCTGCTCGATAATAACGGGTTACGCGGAATGCCTTCCACCTGTCGACGACTCACTCTCACACACACGCTACACCGCCGTCGTTGTTGCCTTGACAACCTTTCATACCGGCCGCTGATGTCTTTGCTCTGATGCTGACTTTGAGAGTTTTTAAAAACAGTTTTTTTGCGCAAAGGCAGTTACACCAATAGTGTTTTGGTTTGTCGAAAAAAACAACAACGCCGTTTTAGAATCATTTTACTGTAAAGTTTGCTTAGGTCTTTGATTGCCATAAATGATTTAAAATTTTTGGAGCCGCCGCTGATGTGTTCGCTCTGATGCTGACTTTGAATATTGGTTGTGGAGCTTTTCGAAAATAGTTTTTTTTTTGCGCCCAAAGACAGATGTACCAATAGTATTTTGGTAACACACCGCCACACCGCCGTCGTTGTTGCCTTGACAACCTTTCATACCGGCCGCTAATATCTTTGCTCTTGTGTTGACTTTGAGTTTTGGTTGTGGAGCTTTTCGAAATTGTTTGTTTAACGCGCGAAGGCAGTTATACTAATAGTATATTTAGTTACTGTATAAAAAGCCATTTTCGGGTCGTTTTTCTGTTAAATTTATTGGTAAACTTGGCTGTAATTTTAGTGCAAAGTCATGTTTCTTATTTATTCCTATACATAGCACTCATTGAAGAAAAAATGTCATTGAAGTCCCAACATTTCGGACAAGACCCAGTGAGCTACACGAAATTGATAACAGCAAAATTGAAAACACGCCCTCCATATGTTTTCCCCAATTTATTTACGATCTGGTTTCAATGTCAAATGATTCACTAAAAAACTACGGAAATAAAAGTGACCCGGATGTTGGAGCGACAGTCATCGACATATCACGTGACAAGGTCAACCCGACACGCGATGATACGTAACAATGTCATACTGTGATGTCATAAAAAACACAGATTTTATCGCATTATTTTGTCACTATAACGTTTTTCGACCATTTCTGGGGGAGGAAATCAAGTAATAGTGACGTAACAATGCCAGGTTTTCCAGTAATATCGAATGTGACGAATGGCGGTGCGCGATTGTCCGATAACAATCGCGATTGTTTTCATCGTTCCGCCGCGCGATGCTTATCGTTCACCTCCGCTCTTCAAAGTCTCCTCCCGCGCTTGTTTATTTGTTTTATGTTCGAGTATATTGTTGTTGTCGCGCGTTAATGTCTCTGGCACACGTCACCTGCGCACTTTTACTGCCCACACAGAAGCACGCCAGCACGCGTCATAAATCGTTATTTTTTGAACTTTGTTACCGCACCATTGTTTACAGTGGGTTCAAATATTTGTAAGTCAAAGTTATGACTTTAAACAGAGCCTAACCTATAACAGCGAGTTCCCTGAATTTATTGTAAAAATAAAATGTTATTTAGTTAACGCGAGCGCAGGAACTTATATGAACTTATATACCCCCCCCCCCAGCAAAATTGAAAACACGCCCTCCATATGTTTTCCCCAATTTATTTATGATCTGGTTTCAATGTCAAATGATTCACTACCCCCCCCCCAAAAAATAAACCACATGAGCCCAGTATAAAAAGCTTCGGTTACACATTAAACGAAGACTAAGTTTTGCGAAGTAATTTCTCCTATTAAGATTGTCCAGCTCGAACAAACTGCATCATTGGGATAAAATAAGTGCGAATGTTACTGGGCAATAATATAATATAGGTGATAAACACCAAATCGGGATGTAAAAATTAACTAAACGTTGCAGCGAGGGCGCGACTATTATGGGCCAAAACTTTAAGTTCTACATGAACTTGCGTGACTTCATTTGTAACTTGACGTTTTCCCAACGTTACCCAACCAAGCGTGAATCAATCGCTTTCACCTATGTAGTTCCAGGTTGCTGAACATAAACACCCCCCCCCCTGAACTTGCGTGACTTCATTTGTAACTTGACGTTTTCCCAACGTTACCTAACCAAGCGTGAATCAATCGCTTTCACCTGTGTAGTTCCAGGTTGCTGAACATAAACGTATCAAGGCCTGTTACACTTTTTAAACCTTTTTTGTTTTGTTTTTTCAGACCGGCTTGACGACCATAAACGTATCGAGGCCTGTTACACGTTTCGCAACTTTTTCGGTGAGTTTTTTGTGAACATAAAACCTTCTGTTTAGTACCTTTTTTCGTTTTTTTTGTCCCGTTTGGTAAACATAAACCCATCAAGGCCTTTGTTACATTTTTCCACCCTTTTTGGCGCTTTTTTGGGGCCCGGTTTAATGAGCATACACTCATCGAGGCCGGTTACACTTTTTAAACTTTTTTTACCCTTTTTTTTTCGATGCGGTTTTTGTGAGGCCTGTTACACTTTTTGTTCCAATTCGATGAACATCACTCCATCGAGGCGTTACGAACTGCATCAAATTTGGGGGAGAACTTATAGAGACTCGCAAAAGTGGCAATTACTGACAGCTAACAGCGAGCTAACAGGGCTGGGAATGTAGCAAAACTTTTGCGAGCGACCGAAGGCGTTGTCGCATGAACACGATGTTTTGCTCGAGGCTGTAGGATTAAGGATTGAGATCTTGTAGCGGTGACATGTCCGACATGGCCAATGCCGTGTTCCCTCTTTTCTTGCGGGCCACTTTGATGCCGGCTTACCGTAGACGCCACTCCAGATTAACTTCACGTGAAAATAACCCTCATCGGACGCGGATACTATAAGGTCACGTGACAGTGCTAGTGTTTTTTTCGCGAACTTGTTCAAAAACGCGTTTCATGCTATTTCACGTTACATTATGGCGCTGTTGACATTGAACTTCTGCATGAAGGGGCATGTTGATGGAAAGGTTGACCAAAAAAATCTAGTTCCCTTCAACCCTAAACCTAAAAGTCAAAATGTCCCAAAGCCTAAAAGTTACATCTAGTTCGTATATGTGTGCATCTAAACGCTAGTACCTTTGAAACTAAAAGTTCTAGCACCCTTATAAAGCCCCTTTAATATCTATCCACCTTCCCGGTGTCAAAAACCAACGCATCAAATCTAATCAGAGTTGAAAATCTTAATATAAAAACGCGCCCCCTCCCTTGGTTTAACCTGTGCATCAAACCCTCCCGTGCTAGGGTAGGCGGTGTTGAGTTACAGATCGGGCAGAGCAACGATCTTTGATATACTTGAGAGCCCAGCACGATCTTGCCCTTGCTTACTGGCATCGTGTTTCAATGAATATCACTTGAGGCGACGTGAGAAGTCGCGAAAACGTTTCTACACTGTACTGGTCTAGTCGTGTCTTTTTTTGACTATTTTCTTTAGTGCTGTTTACAGCTGTACTCCGTAGGTGTCTGTTTTTGTCTTTTTACCGCCATTTAAACACTAAAAAACCCCGGTTAAGACCCCTTGCTACGTTGTTTTCAAATTAAAAAAGAATTTTAAATATTGTTTTGTTTGCCAAAAAAAAAATATTTAAACTAAAAAAAAATAGTAATTTTGAAAAGTAACTTTGACTTTTTGGTTACATGCTCATTTTGTGTAACATACCTCTAATCTATAACCTTTAACCTTTAAACCTTTAAAACATATATATAAACCTAGTGATATATTACAACATTTTTACTGATTCTTACATTTTTCTAACTGTTACTTATATACGTCTTATTTTGAATAATTTGCCTAACAGTCTTAGGTTTAACACGACTTAGAATCTACATACTTAATGGCAATTCATTTCATCCTTTATTTAAAAACAAATTCTGGAAATCAGCTAAAAAGTTTTTTGGAAATTGTGTGGGTGTATTGAAAAGGTCATCTCAAATTTACATGACTTTATTTTAAGCTTAAAATATGACAAATTCAGGATGTACATTAAAAGTAGTGACTGTTTTTCAGTACTTTCCTTGAAACGTGAGAATAAGTTTAAATTACTGTCAGAAACCGCAAGAGACTGAGTTACAACGAGCTATAATTGCTGGCTGCTTCTTTTTGCGGTAAACGACTTTATGTCAAAACATCACGAAATTTGAAAATGTGCAAAATACATTAACTTAAAAACAAGTTGCCATTTTAAATGTAACGTTCCAAAAAAACTTTGTCCAGCTGTTTTTAATCTTTTTTTTGTAAGTAAAACTAAAATGGGTAAACACCTCAAACGATGGCAATATTTTTGCTGGCATCCTAACTTATTATAGTTTAACAAATAGTTCATTGATTAAATTTGTGTATTGAGTTTCTGCCACCTTCCATAATTTTAATTTTTTTAACCAAAAAACTGAATCTTTGTTTAAAGTTAACCCATACAGATTAAATCCGGTGTTAATATAGCAAAATCTACTTAAAATATTTTTTTTATTCCTATAACATTAGTTAGCCGTTACATTATGATAAGTTTTACTATGAAGTATTTGTGAAAGTATAAACTACCAAATGTCCTGGCTTGTTTTAAAAAATGATAAAATATATTTTTTAAAAAACCCTAAAAAATTGTGTCTTTCCCCCCCCCCAGGCTTGTTTAAAAAAGATAAAATATATATATAAAAAAAAAATTCTAGTGTGTCTTTGAAACTAGTGTGTCTGTTTCAATATCTAATTGTTTTTTAAGTATTTTTAACAAGCTGGTGTGTTATAGTTAGCAAATAGGGAACTGCGCAATTAAGCATTGTTGTGAGAGAAATTATCATTTGCCCCCCCCCCTATTATTTTTTTAAAACATAACATTATGAAAGAGTGTGTGTCTATTTAAAAATCTAATTATTTTTATGTATTTTGAACTAGTTGCTTTTGTAATCGTCAGCAAATGCAAATAAGGGAACTGTGCAATTAAGCAAAGTTGTGTGAGAAATTATCATTTCTTGCAACGGACTTAAATTGCTTTGTACCTGGGCTCCCGGAAAAGCCCCTTTCCCTCGAAATAAAAACAAAATAATAGAACGGAAATGTCGATGATTATCGCGCTAAGTTTTGACAAGAAATTAACAAAACTAATCTCATCATCTAACAGATGCACGACAATAGACAGACGCGATCGACAGTGACGTCACAATGACCGGGGCGCTTGTAACAACAAAACCAAATCACCGATTCGAATTTCATTGTTTTTCTAACCACTTTCGTTTCGCGGCACCGCCTTTATTCGCTCATAATCGTGTTTTTACTTGAGGAACGCGCGATGCATTAGAAACCAGATGCAATTGTCACGTGACTGCGATACGCATGAATGCGCGCAGCTGTATAATTAAGGAGAATATCGAAAAAAAATGAACGTGATCTAATTACGATATTAGGCGGCGCAGGCTCGAAATTAGGCCTCGTTCGTGATCAACGATTCATAAGTTTCATTTTTAACCCTGCAATTATGAAAATTTGCACAATTTAAAATTTGATTTGCAACGTTTGTGAGGTAATAATTCGATCTGCAACGTTTATGAGTCGACAATTTCATATCACAGTGAAATTTCCCCTCGATTTTTGAACAAATCAAAATTTTATCAATACTTTTTATCTCCAAAGTGGCCTAGTTGTACCATGTCAATATCACAGGTGTGGGAGCATATAGCATGAGTCAAATAGCTCGGAGCAAAGTCGTCTGATGTTTTAATGAATAAGGCGTCAAAAATAAGATCTTAAAGTGAGTTGTACATGTCTGAAACGTCACTGAATCATTCATTCACATTTTGTATGTGATGAAATAATTACCTGATTGTCGCTAGTGACAAGGGAATATTGTTACGTCACACACACACTTACCATGACCATGCCCGCGTATTGTAGAAATCTTTATAGTTTTTCCTGACTTTTGAAAATTGGATGAATTCCGTTGGAAAATTTTCTTGACACTAGTAACTTCAGTGTGTTAATAGCTATTCCAAAATGAACAACCTGTCCAAATACAAAACACAAAATACTGTAGTTTGCAAGATCTGTTGAAACTGGCAACATACTGACCGTTTTAGACTGGTCTGTATTCTATCTTTTTTCAAATTGCTAGTCTATCTAAATCTGTTGTAAATATTACAGCGTCATGCCCAACTATCACAAAATCTGTAAACTTTACCAAGTCATATGAAATGCAAATGATATAGAATATTAAGTTTTGTCTTATTTAACGCTTTTTGCTTTTAATTGCTGCAGCATTTTGCTTTACATCTATCTATTTTCCGGCACTAGATATTCAACCCAACTAACTTATCTGGATTATGTTAAAACTTAGGCATTTGGTCGAATCGCGCCTAAACCATCGAAATTCAATATGGCGTCAATACACAAAATGGCGGCCCTAATAGACTTTCTGTCGAAGAATTTGTTTTTAGTCAACGTAACTGGTAATTTCGAGTGATAGAACGACCTAATTGTTATTTAGTTCTGTTTCATTGTTAACATGTTGACGTGACACGACAAACTTAAATTGTACGATTTTTAAACAGCATTTGTATTGTCCCCCTAAACATGTGTGATAAATTTGCATTTGCAGACAAATCGATTGAAACGAGACCGTGTTAAGTTCACACTAACTACCATCTATACTCTATAACATTAATAGATAATTGCACACCCCTACAAAGTTTGCAATTTTCAAACTACACCATATAATCATTTTGATAAAAATCTCTTTTAATCAAACTGTACAAGTCATGGTTCATAAGCCTATCTTTAATTTTCACTGCATTTTAACATATTCAAATACAACTAATTGTGAAGACTGACCTAAAATACAAGTTACTTTTACTATTGATCACGGTCTGGCTATGCAACGTACAAAACCTGCTACCCTAGCTGAAACCCCTACACCCCAGTGTAAACAGGCCAACCTGCCAGCGGACTATCAGCAGGCATTAAAATATTTAAATACAACTAATTGTAAAGACTGGCCCTAAAAACAAGTTAGTTCAGCCATTGAACATGGCTAAGTCTGGCTATACATCATGCAACCTGCAACCCTAGCTCAACCCCAAAATCCCCAGCGTAGACAGACCAACCTGTCCGCGGACGATCAGGCATGAAATGGTGAGGTGCTTCGCTACCCCCTGAACGACTGTAACGGGACTACTGAGCTTTTTACTTGCGCGCCGTTCGACTTCTAGCCCGGGGCAACCGGCGGCCACATCAAACTACTCGGGCCTGTTTGTTTTAACCACTTCCTACTGGCAAAAGCGAGGCCACTGCGCTGACAACACAGCAACAAACAAACAAAATATTCAGCAACAAGCACCTTAACCTTGCAGCCCACAAACCGCTTGTGTGACATCAACAATTGCTTGACTGCTGTGATGTCAATATGATAAAAGTGCATGGGCGTATTTTTTGTTCGGTTTTGTACAGCGCACAGGGTGTTTCGTCACACGTTGTAAAAGTGTTTATGACGTATAATGACGTTTGTTTGAAAGCTGATGTGAAGAATTGTGAACAATGGCAACGTTTGATTGATATACAACACTTGCACATTTGGAGTTATTATTCTAGATTTAACTTGTATTTTTATTATTTTTAATTTCCGACAGAATAAGTGGCCAATAGTTTCGCTTCTTAATGTTATTTCATCATAAACATGTTTTTTTTGCAAAAACCCACTGAAAACTGATAAATTTTAATTGCCCTGATTCAGTATTGGCTTTCGTTTACCTAATTGAAGTGATACGAGTTAATTAGAATTGGTGAGAGGATCGGAAACAATGTATAAGTTCCGCTTCGACAATCCTCTAATTTTCTCGGGTTTGTTACGTGATAAATAGGAAATAATCGAAGGTTGTACGCGTGGTGGATAGAAATTACGCACTAGTGCTTTGTGATTATTACAAACAAATTAGTTTGGCGCGTATAAGGTGCTTTAAGTCTGGTTGACCGACACGACGATGGCTGACTGTGGGAATATCAGATAAACTTAAACACCTGCTATTGGTTTTCAGGATAATTTTTCCTAATTTCTCGGGTCAACCGGGTTCGACCGGTAGGTTTCAGGTTGTATACATGTGCAGGTTGCGCTTATTGGAGCGTAGGGAATAAATTGTGGTGTTGTTTATAAAGATTTGTTTCTTGTTTTTTAAATGTCGCTAAAACATAATTTATTAAGTGTTTGACTGAAAAACTAAGTTTGAAAAAAGGAGGTTGATTTTGTCCCCCCCCCCCCCCCCCCCCCCCCCCCCCCCCCCCCCCCCCCCCCCCCCCCCCCCCCCCCCCCCCCCCCCCCCCCCCCCCCCCCCCCCCCCCCCCCCCCGGCAATTAAATTTATTGTTTGTGTAGTTTTTGTAATGAAGGCAATTGTTTGCCCAAGTCCTGTTGGTTGCTCGAACTTAAATTCATTAAAACATGTTCGTTGTGCCCATTTGGCGAATTGCATTTTGTTTTACGTCCGGTTGTGGCATTGTTTGGTGGAGCATGACATTCAGTATGTAAATTCCTACAAACCAAATTAGCATAATGTGGTTACACTTGCCTGTGCGACCAATGTACTGTCACCACCTGCGCTGATAGGACCTTATGTGATTGAAACAGCGTGTATTGTCTGCGGTTTAAATTACAAACAAGTTGGTATCAACACTTGAATGCAATGAGCAATTACATAGGAAACATATAACTTGCCGCTGACTGAATTACAAACTTGTGCTGTTCATTAAATCATAAACGACGGACAAACTTTACATAGATGTAGACCTTATTACGCCTACTAACAGATAAATAGGGAACATATGACCCAGAGGTAGCAGCATAAACAGAAGTTATTTTTTACAGCCTCTACGGCGCTATAATAAATTTATTTACCCAAATTATCGTAACGTTTTAATTCACTATGCTAGGTTTAACCGACCAAAGTATCACAATGCGATATAATGACGCCAGCATAACATAACGACATGTGTCTACCAACGACTAAATAGGCAGCAAACGACCCTGAAGCACCAGCATATAGGGCCTATATTATAGGCAGATACAGGGGCATTAATCGCTTTTACTTAAAACTTCGTCAGTTGTAAACGCTTTCGAAAATATGTTTTCACAAGTTATAGCAACGCATTAAATCACCAAACTAGGGTTTGCAATATCAAAGGCCACAAAGAAAACACAGGACATTGCGATTGTACGTTTTGTGCCCTCAATGTCAGTAAAAAGGGAGTAAGAGACTTTGACTTTGTTTAAGCTTTGCAGAGTTTGTTCCAACGCGAAAAATACACTTAAAACTGTAAAACGTAGTGAATACATTCCATGCTAAACCAATTTCACCAATTGCTGTTGTCGTTGTCAGTGCAATAAAATGTATCCACAATATTTATAAGCGTCAATCTTGATCAGCCCAATGTTGTTGCTACAGTTTAATGCTCATAGGTGACAACAATAAATACTAGACGCTAGATATTAGGTTCATATGATTGCTGGCAGTCGTTACACCTTGTATGGCGTTTTGTTCAAGAGTAAAAATAATGCTTGAAAATTAGATGTTCTTTGATCTAATTAGCTATTTTTTGGACCGGCGATCGATTATAGTTTCGTGAATAACTATATCGTACCTACTTTCATATGATTTCGTGCAGCCATTATAGCTTGTGCGGCGTTTTGTTTGGGGGCGAGAAATGTTTTGAGAATTAGATGTTCTTCGATCGAAATTAATCGTTTTTAGACCTTGAGCTCTATATTAGGCTTGAACATTCCTATTAGTCTCTCTAGCTCAGTAGTTCTTAACCTTTTTTCCTTGCTGCAGCCCTTTCAAATCACCAACCATTTTTCGCTCCCCCTTCTGTAATTGCTTAAATAGAATAGACCTAACCAACCTTAATGATTCAGCATCCCCGCACCCCCTAGGAACAGTTCTCGCACCCCTGGTTAAGAACCCCTGCTCTAGCTTGTATGGCGTTTTGTTTGAGAGCGAAAAAAATGTTTTAACAATTGTTTTTTGTTTTGTTATTACGCTCTAATTTGATGGTTTTTGACCAAAAATAATCCACATTAGGCGATCAGGTTCAAATCTTTCCTGTCAGCCTTTGTAGCTTGCACAGGATTTGGTTTGAGAGCGAAAAAATGTTTGACGATTCGAAATAAATCGTTTTTAGCCTAAACTACATTAAATTCGTACCCCCCCCCCTCAGGTTCAAATCTTTCCTGTCAGCCTTTGTAGCTTGCACAGGATTTGTTTGAGAGCGAAAAAATGTTCGACGATTCGAAATAAATATTTTTTAGCCTAAACTACATTAAATTTGTCTGTGAAAATAGCGCTGCCACTACTATAACTGATACTTAAACTTATGGCGCTCTGTTGGGGACTAAAAAAATGTAGTGGCAAGTGATTTTTTTGTTTTTCTGTGCCAATTAATATTTTTTGGGCGAAAGAAATGCGTAAGGTTCATGTAAGCCATTATAGCTTGTATGTATAGATATCGCAACCACTACTGCAACTCATAGCGTTTTATTTGAAAGCAAAAAAATGTTTTGACAATTTAATGCCTTTTGTGCGACGCGGGATTCTCTTTTTCAGCCTTAACTGTATTAGACTCGTCTGTGTAGATATCGCAAGCACCATAACTTCTATAGCATTTTATTGGAGAGCAACAAATATGTTTTGACAATTTAATGGCGTTTTCTGCGACGCGGGNGTGAAACCGTTTCCAATTTCAACAGTGTTTCAGAAAGTTGCATTTTGTCTAAAATCTAAATACTCGCTTCGAATTTCTTCAATAAGCCTCATAAGAAAGAAATAGGAAACATGTTTTCTGTTCTTGGGGGGGGGGTCAGTGTTTGTGATGTAATAAGGGGAAAGCGCGACCTACGCGAAATGTTCGATCGAGAACCGACTTGGCGATTTTCTTTCTTACGTCGACTCTAAATCAGGAAGCGCGGCGCAAAAGCTTGGGAAAATTTGCGACGGTTTAGTTTTCCAGAATTCCGACATTTTTGTGTCCAAAAATAAATCACTTTCAAATTTGACCTGGACTCAGTGGTGGGATTCAGTCGGTTCGCACCGGTTCTATTGAACCGTCTCACGAAATTTTATGAGATCAGCGAACCGGTTAGCATTACCGGGTACTGTACCGGTTCTATAGAACCGTCTGAAATTTTATGAGATCAGCGAACCGGTTAGCATTACTGGTTACTGTCTCAAAATTGACTTTTTGTAGCAGAACCGGCTGAAAAATATGACTTTTGTGATAGAACCGCTTTTTTTGTGATAGAACCGGCTGTCAAAAATTGAATCCCACCAGTGCCTGAACTTTAATTGTGTATGTCGTGGATTTTGTATTATCTTTTTTCTGCAAGAAAATGGCTTGGGGAATAACGCCGCTCTGTATGCACTCTAATTCAGCAACGAAATCACCCCTGGAACAATGTTACTTTTATATCCACAATAATTGCGTCTAAAAATAAATTCGTTTTGTATTTAAAGATTCACAGATTGACACGTTTCTAAGAAATTTGTTTTATGCAGCTTTCAATATCGCTTAAAAGTTTGTTTGAACTCGACTTCAAACATTTTTTGTAAAGTTGCTAAAAATAGTTTTGAATTTGAATAATCCTCGATCACCCGTGCAGATTAATTCACGAATTTCTATCATTTGTGATGTAACAATCTTAATTGTCGTGTCATTTGTCGCGAGATGACAATTACAACAATCGAGCAATTGTTTGATTGACACCTCACAATCGAATTCAAATCCTCTTGCGCGGTTCAAGTTTTTGAACAAGTCGACTTGGGCTTAACTCTGCGACGCCGAAAACTTTTCCCTTACAATTTTTAATCCGCTTCGCTCGTGTAGTTAATCCCTTGTCGGATCAGCGGAACGAGAAGTGACGAGTTAAATTGCATACACGCCCTAATATCTCCGGAAAATTACCGCCCGCTCCTACATGTTTTCATAAACGACACGAATCTAAATATTCGAACACAAATTTGATTTTTAATTTATTTCCTTGCAACGTCTAAAGGACGTTGTTACGTGTTAAACTTTTTCACTAGGGCAAGTTTACATAAGGTCAAAGGTTACGATAGGTCAAGTCGATCGTTGTTGAGGTTACAACAGGTCGAGATGGTGTCATGCGATAAGTTCAACCCGCATATCGTTTGCTGTCAACTCAAAACAAACGGAAATAAAACTGTTTTTGAAGTAGATAACCTTGTTTACGTTGTGCCTCAGACTTTGTGAAACCGTTTCCAATTTCAACAGTGTTTCAGAAAGTTGCATTTTGTCTTGATCTAAATATTCGCTTCGAATTTTTTCAATAAGCCTCATAAGAAAGAAATAGGAAACATGTTTTCTGTTCTTTTGGGGGCACTTTCATTTTTTGGGGAACCTAGATATTGCTAATCACGCTGTTCTTATTATGGTAACAAGAACAACATCTTTATCGCAAAAATAATGCTATGTGCGACGTACTTATCCCATCAATGATGCCAACAGACAATAAAAAAGCAGTTAGGTGGTGGACATGTTGGTATAAACTAGAATAATCATCCTAGTTTGGTTATTTCGTCCAAGCGAGAAAAAATCTTTGCTGTTGTTAGAAATAATAATAATTTTGTTTTCCGCCAATTCGATAGCCAAGGGTATTTAACTGAAAATTTTGTGCGGGTTTTAATTCATGAACATATCGCAACGGTGCTGAATATTTAAAGCTGTTGTCAAAAGTCAAAATGTGCTTTGCCACTAACTTTTATTCTTCGTTTCAGATGTTAAAAAACTTTTTTTAAATTTTTTGATTGCAACTACTGCCATACATAAATACTACCATACACTAAATACGAATCTATTGAATAATGGCACATATTGCACCAAACAACCACATGATTTTGTTGATTTTTATTATAATTGCAGTTTGTTTATTTTTTATATTACACGTTAGTTATTATACATTTCGGCCGAAAAGCTTTATAGTTGCATAAAAACATTATATTTAACTGAAGGCATTTTGTATAACTTTACAAAATGAAGTTGGCAGAAACCTTTTGCAAATGTCGTCACCAGGAATTCGTGCAGAAAAACTTACTTAGACCCTGACAATAATGTTTGCAAGGTCACACTTTCCAGTACAAGCCTGAAGTTATAGCATAATGTTTTTCAAACCCCACAGCAGCTATAACGTGTCACACGCGGGGAAACCGTAGACAGGGAAGCTGGATCGCTTGCAACAGACAAAACCCGACACCCCCAATTTTGCGACTTCAAAAATGGCGATAGGGTTACTGCTGGGTACTGGGTAAAACTGATATATTGCGAAGTTTGGTAGTCAACGGACGATGTGGGATTATTTAGCTTTCTTGAGAATGTCTGAAGCAAATGTTTACACTAATATATATTTGGTCATTTAAACTTATGAGAAAAAAAAACAGTATTTTATCTTTTGGATACAAAGAATCTCGCATTTAGTTAAAGCCTGGTGCTGTAAACCACGGAATAGCGTATAAAACAGACCGTCGACCAAATGTACATTTAATCGCACGTCAAAAGACAACAAAATGACCTGTGTTTTGGCCAACAAATATAACAAAGTATAACTTTTTTGAGGTGATATTTAAACCTATTTCTAACATTATGAGTATGTTAACATTATTGTTGCATATTGGACAAACGCAATAAAAATCTAAAACATGTGTTATACCACTTTAGAGTCATTATTGCCGGCTTCCAAGAAGACACACTAAAAATAATTTGCGTTTTCCCTAATGTAACATTTTGTGCGTCACTCGCATTGCTGCGAAATTCACTGTAGTTCCTGAAATTTACTCATGTTAATCGACGGAGACAAGCTTAAAAAGTCCTATAATAAAACCCAAAACACTGCATTTAAATTGAAAGGTTTCCATTTTTTGCTTTCAAAACGATAAACCACTATTATAACACTTGCAAAAAAATCACAAAATTATCTAGTCCCTGAAATTTTATCTAAGTTTATTAGCAGACAAAAACCGGGGGGGGGGTTCCAGTACAAGCCTGAAGTTATAGCAAAATGTTTTTCAAACCCCACAGCAGCTATAACGTGTCACACGCAGGGAAACCGTAGACAAGAAAGTAGGATCGCTTGCAACAGACAAAACCCGACACCCTCAATTTTGCGACTTCAAAAATGGCGATAGGGTTACTAGCTGCTGGGTACTGGGTAAAACTGATATATTTCGAAGTTTGGTAGTCAACGGACGATGTGGGATGGGGGGGGGGATCACAAAACCGTATACCACATCTGAGCTTAAAGTGTCTTACAGTGAAATCTCGTTCTATTGGTCTCCTGTATTGACCTGCTCCGTGCAGTCTAAACAAGTCGTCGACTTCAAACGCTTATAAGCTCGCTTCTACGCGAGGCGATAAATTTTAATGCACCCCTGATCGCATGAACACCTGTGCTACGAAATAGGCGAGGACAATAAGCTTTCTCGTGGAGTTATAATGTATTTTGAGCCGCTCTCTTCCTTTACCTGAGCAAATTTATATGCTATGCCGTGTACTTTCAGTTATAAATGCAAGGATTGTTCTAGTCTAATTTCAAAAACATGTGGCATTTAAAATTGCAACATATTTTTTTATTCCAGAACAATGTGTAATCTATAGCAAAAACAAGTTTGTGCAAACCAAATACATTTGATTATAAATGGTTCAACAAATAATACTGTTCATCAATTTGCTAAACTGTTAAAACTCACATTGAAAATGTTCATAATATTTTTGTCTAAAAACATGACTGTCGAAATCTATATGCAGCAAAAAATTGTTGTGTGAAACTAAAAAAAGATTTTAAATCGTTTACCAATTACTATACCGTCAATATCAAGCAGGCGTAACTAGTTAAACACACTTTACAACAGTGGTTCTCAAACTTTTTAAGCATGCGGCGCATTAAAGAACTAAAATTTCCTTCCGCAGCATACTTCGCAGGTAAACTAACAAAAGTTGTTCAAAAAATGTTGGTTTTCGACTTTATTGTGGTGCGTAAGGACGCTTTTCATACCAATAACAAAAATATAAGCTTTGAAACGTTGTCATGCACACCAGTATTTCGTCATGAAGTTCAAAAACACCAGGGAATGTTTGCACTTCAAAATAGGAAATATTTCGTGGCACACTTGGGAGTCTCTCACGGCACACTAGTGTGTCGCGGCACACAGTTTGAGAATCACTGCTTTACAATGTAATGCATTTTGTTTGCAATACCTTACAAAACTAGAAAAGCTGCCAGACGGCATGTTTGCAATGAATATATTTTGTTACAGACATTTCAACAATCACTGTTGTTATCATCAATTCAAAACGAACAACTTTGCAATAAAACTTTCTTTACCATAGGCCAGTTCACTGTTTTTCTTTTCATTCAAGCTTTTTAACATAAGCATTGTCGTTAGGTTTTGGTGCTTTGCGAAGCAGTGAAGCGAATAATTTGTTCGTACAACCACAATCCACTTTCACAAGCAATTTGCTTTTTATATACAAGCCACGAAAATGTTCCAGTCCATCGCCCAGTAATTTAACTTAGGCTGGTAGCTTCTAACAGTTTTTTTGACCTCGGTCGGGTTAAGAACGCTTTTAAGTCTTGTTCTAAACTAGAATAAAGGCAATATTTAGCCTTGGTTGCCCGCAAAGAAACAGAAATCGTAGTTGTAAAACTGATGTGTAAAACTGATTACTGATGTGGCCCTTCATATAACTCATGATGGCATGAGCATGTATCATTTTAATAATAAATCATGTCGTGTTTGGGGGGGGGGGGACATATTTTTTCGTGGCTTTAAGATTAGAACGCTTTTAAATCACACATAAGCTGTTATACTCTACTATAACTAAGACTAGAGAAAAAACAACAAGGACAAAATACTTTTTGTTTGAAATTCGTATTGCAAAACACCAAATTCAAATTGTAACATAAACGGGTGTTACTGATGTGGCCCTTCATATAACTGATGATGGCATGAGCATGTATCATTTTAATAATAAATCATGTCGTGTTTTACGGATTGTTATTTTTATCATGAAATCAAATTATAGTAACTATGTCTTCCTGCAAAATAATAAAATTTGGCGTTTTTCATACACATTCATAAAGTCTCCATCAGGGCAATGGCGTACTGCGCAAAGTCGTCTATTTAAACAGTTAAATCAGCGTAGATGTATGTGTTAATACTTATTAAAGCAACTGAAGCTTAAAGTGGTATTTCGCAGTAAAACGTTTCAAACAAATAACCTGTCCTAATTAAAATCGAAATTGCCATTTATGTTCCATAAACTTAATATTGTTTAGACCATGGGTCTTCAACCTTTTTGGCTCAATCGCCCCCTTAAAAAAGAGGGTATGAGGCCCCCGTTTGGCATTTTTTACCCCAGCAATATTTTCTCAGACAATTTACTCTCGGGGGCAAAAGTTCACCCCAAGTCCCTTACGTACACCCGAGAGGCGGTTAATCAACCTTTTTATCCCTACTTAATTGTTAACGCTCTGTTGCGTCACACACCTTACCCTCCTATGACGTCATATGGTTGTATCAGATTAAGTGTTGATATTCAAAACGAGGAACCGCCGGTCGGTTGACCTTACTCATCGATTACTGATGAAGGAATGTGGAAAAGAATTTCGATCTAGAATCTTAAACAGTCGTTCTCAAACTTTTTATTGTTCCTTAAACGCGATGTCCTATAAACAGGGTTGCCATACCGCCCTTATTTCTAAGATTTGTCCTTATTTTAAAGGGCTATGTCTTAGAAGGTTTACTGTTCTAATTTATGAGAAAAATGTGTCATATTACACGTCATTACTTATAAATCAGTGGTTCTCAAACTCGGTTTTTGGGGCCGCATGCGGCTCCCAGGGGGGGGGGTTAGACGTTTCGATGACATTAATTGCCTTAGAAATAACAATTAAAATAAAACTCACTATAGCAAAATGTTAAGAAACTTACAAGATATGGGGGTTTAGGTAGGATAAATGTCACGACAATGGAAGCTTCTTTACCTTACATGGAAGTAAAAAAGAGGGTATGAGGCCCCCGTTTGGCATTTTTACCCCGGCAATATTTTCTCAGACAATTTACTTTCGGGGGCAAAAGTTCACCCCAAGTCCCTTACGTACATCCGAGAGGCGGTTAATCAACCTTTTTATCCCTACTTAATTGTTAACGCTCTGTTGCGTCACACACCTTACCCTCCTATGACGTCATAGGGTTGTATCAGATTAAGTGTTGATATTCAAAACGAGGAACCGCCGGTCGGTTGACCTTACTCATCGATTACTGATGAAGGAATGTGGAAAAGAATTTCGATCTAGAATCTTAAACAGTCGTTCTCAAACTTTTTATTGTTCCTTAAACGCGATGTCCTATAAACAGGGTTGCCATACCGCCCTTATTTCTAAGATTTGTCCTTATTTTGAAGGGCAATGTCTTAGAAAAGTTTACTGTTCTAATTTATGAGAAAAATATGTGATATTACACGTCATTACTCGTATAAATCAGTGGTTCTCAAAATCGGTTTTTGGGGCCGCATGCGGCTCCCAACTACTTATTCTGCGGCTCGCACCAGACCTCAGAAAACCACCAAACATTGCTATTTTAGCTTTCAAAGTAATAATCTTCAGTGATTTTCTCAAGGTTTTTTTTTTGCGGCTCCCTACACACTAAAAAAATACCATTTGGCCCCGACAATAAAAAAGTTTGAGAACCACTGGTTTAAATGCAAGAATTTGTTCCAAAACGTTTGTTTCATCACAAACGAAACTTTAATTTTTTGATTGTCTTTATTTTGGGATCCATGTCGATGGCAACCCTGCCTATAAAGGCTAGGCTAAAAAAGAAGGAATTTTTTCTTCATTCTAGCACAAGATGTAAAACATGTGGCCTTTTCGGGCAACAAGCGTCAACTTCTAGGCTTTTCTATCGCTAAATTTCAATGCATTTTCAACGGTTCAAAGCTGAAACCTAAGTGTAACTTAAAGAAGCTGCTGCCAGGCCTTCTGTATGAACGAGTATCGCTCTTGTGTACTTGTTGGGGGGGGGGTAACTTCTAGGCTTTTCTATAGCTATAACTTAAATAAGCTGTTGCTGCCAGGCCTTCTGTATGAACGAGTATCGCTCTTGTGTACTTGTTACTGCTATAAGAGCAATACTAAGTATAACAAGATAGAAAACATAAAGGCTTTAAACTTTAAGGACTAAAAACGCAACAAGATTTAAGCACAGGGATATAGAAATGTTACATTTGGGTCAACAAAAGCAAACTTATAGGATTTATTGTAGCTAAGCGTTAATGTATTTTCAACGTCTTCCACGGCACTTAAATTCAATGCAGCTTCTACCAAAGACGACAAACTAGACGTATAAAGGCTCTAGGACCGCCCTTAAAACCGAGTGTATCGAGATTGGTGGTTATAAAACTTTTTGCATGGCGGTTAGACGTTGTCACATATTTCTTTCCACTTCTGTTGGTTCGAGCAGCATCGAATTAGCTCCACTAGTGATGTGGCATTTACTGCATGTTTAATTTGCTCTATATATTGCAGTCTTTGCCCTACTAGTAACCTTTGCCATGGGTCTTCTATGTAGGTTTATATAAAGTGTCAGGGTGTCAATCGCTAAACATCGCAAGCTCATAGGTTCGAATCTGGACCTTGACTCACACACATAGTTGCTTTCATGTTTACATGTTATAAAACTGAACTTTTACAGAAATCGTCCTAAACCAACGTGCGTTCAATACAGGTGATTCAAGTTGCAGATAATCTTAGTAAACTGAAGCTTTCATGCAGTACACCAAAATCAATCTGTGCCATTAAATCGGCGAAATCGATATTATTCGCAATACATTGCAACACGAAAAACACAGATTGATTTAGGTGCACCGAAAGCTTCAGTTTTTACATTTACATGTTGTTTCACTTTTTTGGTCACGTATATGAAATTCATAATGTTTATGACGGTAAAAACTTCAAGGTCGTGGGTTCGAATCCGGTCCCTGACTCACACTTCGTTGCTTTGATGTTTGCATTGCCCCTCATACTTACAAGAAGATTTACTCGGTTAATCGTCTCGCTTTAGGTGTTTCCCCTTTATGACTAACCGGATCGTGACTCACAATATTTAGTGAAGCGTAACGCCCACATCCCCTGTTGTTGGTTGGCAGGTAAACGTTCCCTAAATAGTAAAGACTTCTAAAAAGTGCCGGAGAGATTGTTTACACTGAGAAACATTATGCACGGACTTGAAGAGTATTTTATTCAAAAACACATCGTCGGTCACCGCCCTGTCACACAGGCTGATTCTTGTAGTCTGCTATGCCATTACACTTACTTGAGATGATGTATTCTTCATGCTGTAACAGTACCTAAACGCCTATGCTCCGTTGCGCCACCTACCAGAAGTTCTCAGACCGGGGGGGGGGGGTAGAAACATTATGCACGGACTTGAAGAGTAATTTATTCAAAAACAGAACTACTTGAGATGATGTATTCTTCATGCTGTTCATGCTAAACGCCTATGCTCCGTTGCGCCACCTACCAGAAGTTCTCAGGCTGGGCCTAAGCCAAATCTCAGTGTTAGTAGCTCTACCATTCTTCATACACAAGTACTCTGGCAGTTATGTTTTTGGTTGAATTGACAACAATTGCAGTTTTTGACCAACCTTTTTTATTATTAATATTATTTTTTCACGGGGTTCGAACCCAGGACTGGGGGGGGGGAGCAGTTATGTGTTTGGTTGAATTGACAACAATTGCAGTTTTTGACCAACCTTTATTATTATTAATATTATTTTTTCACGGGGTTCGAACCCAGGACACTCCCGAGGACGAATCCCGATCAGGTTTTTATGTCTGTATATGGGTCAGGCGCGCCGCCAATTCGGCCAAGTTCCTGCACGTTTTTCCAACCTAGTCCGTGTGTACAGTGCAGGTTTCTCTGTTGTCATTAAGTGGTTATACCTTTTGTTTGATTCGCACAGTGGCGCTACACAATTATTTGCTGCACAAAATTTTTTTTTTATTTTTCTGAAAAAACAATGCAAACGATCACTATTGAAAATGTCTTTTCGGGTTTTCTGCTTAAAGGTCTTGTTGTTTTGCGTATTGTATTGGGCGGGATTAACGCCAATATTACTGAGGTCATCACTTGTTAAAATGCGGCTGTCATGACGACCGAATGAATGCTCGTTATTGACACCAAGCGGCAAAGTTAAATTTGACCTGCACATTTACTTCTCCATAACTATTTTGAATCTGTTCTTGCTTATCAAAGGTTTAAAATCGGCGGCACACAAAGTGTGAGTAACATGAAACATATATAAAATAGAGAACATGGAAATACATTGTGTTTGCGCTTTGTTTATTCAGTCGTTTGGGTTTTGTTATAATGAACATATGGCTGTAATTGCCCGCCTGTTGAAACGTTTCAATTAATCGTGGATAAATGTTCCTGTTTTGCAAAAAACGTTTGTCAGTTACACTAAAGCTCATCTGTCATCGTCAACGGCCCGTCAATTTTGTTACTCTTACATAAGGCAGTTAGGACACTACGGTTTATCACCGCTAGTTGGTGAAAAGGTATAGGCCGCCTAAGCCAAAGGTTAGGTTTCGTGGGTTCGAACCCCGGGAAAAATTGAATCTTATAAGTGCCCGGAACTATCCCTTGGTGTACTGCACAGTTTTTTTTAAACCCTTTAATCCTTGAGTGCGCCCATGTAATAACTAAATCCTTGAGGTGTGCGATTAACATGGGGGGGGGGATTTTTTCAAAAAGGCAACATTAAGTCAATGCAAAATAACGTAACATATGTTTAAAATTTAAGCTCGAGTTTTCGACTTTAAATGTAGGATTTCTTTAATCTTCGTCCAGAGTCGTTATACCACAAAGGGGGGGGGGGTGAATGAAAAAACTATCCACACAATTCTGAGGCACAATTACGCAACTAAACTTTTCCGTTATCTTAGGGATCACCTGGCTCCCTTCCAGGGCGCACAAATATACTTCACTTCGCATCGTCATTACCACTTTCAGTGATGCAGAGCAGTAAAGCTGGCCACTTACGTTTAAAACTGGTTTGTTTAAAACGCTCAAATCAAGCGCTTGGCCAGGTGGTCTAAAACTCGATTCATGCTCCAAAAGTCGCGTGTTCAAATCCCATAAAAGCCGAAAACCCAGAATTTTTTTCAAAAAAGCAACATTAAGTCAATGCAAAATAACGTAACATATGTTTAAAACTCTAAATGTAGGATTTCTTTAATCTTCGTCCAGAGTCGTTATACCACAAAGATTTTTTGCCAGCCGGTTCTGTTACAAAAAGTCCATTGACAGGAACCAGTAATACTAACCGGTTCGCTGATCTCATAAAATTTCGTGATACGGTTCTATAGAACTGAATTCCACCACTGGCCCCAGGCACTATGTTTATGATTTAGAGGCATAACCACACTTAAGACTCTTCGCCTAGGCTTTTTTACAAACACAAAACAAACAACAATACATCGATGTAAAGTAATTAATAGGGGCACAATGCATGATGATATAGTGATGCACAAAATTAACTCATATTTTTTGTACAGGCGTCTTTAAGACAGGTGTTATTGTTGGATTACTTTAAACTTATGTCCATTATCGAAGGCCACCGCGCGGCCGAACGGTAAGAGGCTCCGTTCCATGCTCCAAAGGTCGTGTGTTCAAATCCGACAAAAACCAGAAATCCTGGAACCTTTTTTTTAAAGAAAAAAAACACATTAAATTGACAAAATATGAAGTTCGAAAATCCCGTAATGTACAATACAGTTATGTGCAATAACGCCCTCACACTTGTATTTTATTTTATGCTGGTTTTTGCGTCTGAATCATTGCCTTAATCTTCGTCAATTTAAAGCCCTTTCGAACACAAATAAAGTAGGGCTAATGTTAATAGTCTTTGTGACACTACCAGTCTTAAGACAGATTTTGTTGGTCTCTTAGTTTGCAAACTTGCCGCAAGCAAGAACGCTCTACTTGTTTCTTACCGGAGGAGGTGATTGGTTGGCCAGAACACGTGACTGCTTGATTGAGCAAACGAGAACTCCGCAGGCAGCTGAATTGGGGATTCCGAAGCTGACTTGCAGGGGCGCCAAGGTTGATATAAAAGCAAAGAGCTGATTCCACGCGCTTTTAAACACGTTTTCCTGGGAGCGGATGATAGAAGCTGCACGTAAGTTTGGGTTGAATAAATAAGATATGTGGTGTTAGATGTTATAATACTTAAACGCCATAGTATATTCACATGTACGTTGTGACATAGGGTATTTACGGTATAGTTTAAATACCAAATAATTTAGTGATTACACATATAGTGGTGTGTTATACGTTATCTCTGAAGTGTATAATCTAATCATGTACACGTTGTAACAAAGTATATGCGGTATACCTAAACTATATAAGGCTGTAAACGATTAAATGACAAATTACTGCATAGTTATTGAGCGCAAACGTGTGGTGACCTGTTGTATCCAGAAACATGATGGGGGGGGGGGTAGTATATTCACATGTACGTTGTAACATAGGGTATTTACGGCATAGTTTAAATACTAAATAATTGAGTGATTACACATATAGTGATGTGTTATACGTTATCTCTGAACTGTATAATCTAATCATGTACACGTGGTAACAATGTATATGGGGTATAGCTAAACTATATAAGCCTTTAAACGGTTAAATGACTAATTACTGCATAGTTATTGAACGCAAACGCGTGTGGTAACCTGTTGTATCCAAAAACATTATTACATAATCATATACGTGTATAGAATAAGGTGCACACTGTATGGATTAACTACATAAGGTTGAAAGCCTGATAAACACTAATTACCTCATATAGTTATGCAAGTTATTAATCGTAACATGTAGCAAACTGTCGCTTTCAATGTAGCAAACTAATTAAATCTTTAAGTGCCCGTAACTGTCCCTTGGTGTACTGCACAGTTTTTCTAAACCCTTTACTCCATGAGTGCGCCCATGTAATAACTAAATCCTTGAGGTGTGACATTAACATGAAAAAACTATCCACACAATTCGGAGGCACAATTACGCAACTAAACTTTTCCGTTATCTTAGGGATCATCTTAGAGTGCCTTCTAAATGCAGTGTAAATAGTTGGACAATGCATAGCTGGTTTTCTGTTTAGCTTACCACTGCTTGGTAGCAATCCATACATGCTTTAGGCTTAACTGCGAAGTAACTGCGTTTGCCTTTTGGTTAATTTGTTTCCGTGTTTTATGCCTTTCGAGCCTGCCTACGGGAAGCCACTGTCTTTCAAGTTTTAGTACATGGCCTGTAGAATGGTGTGTTACTGTATATAGTTGTCCTTTTGTCTTTCCAATGTTAAATGTTTGGAAGTTTATTTTTTCTTTAAAGCTACGATACACTTGTCTTCAATCTAAGATAAATACTTCCATTGCGCCATACTTAAATATACATGGGGGGGGGGGGTGTTATAAAATAAGGTACAAACTGTATGGATTAACTACATAAGGTTGAAAGCCTGATAAATACTAATTACCGCATATAGTTATGCAAGTTATTAATCGTAACATGTAGCAAACAGTCGCTTTTAATGTAGCAAACTGCATTCTCAATGCAGTGTAAATAGTTGGACAGTGCATAGCTGGTTTTCTATTTAGCTTACCACTGCTTGTTAGCAATCCATACATGCTTTAGGCTTAACTGCGAAGTAACTGCGTTTGCCTTTTGGTTAATTGGTTTCCATGTTTTATGCCTACGGGAGGCAACTCTCTTTCAAGTTTTAGTGCATGACAGGCCTGTAGAATGGTGTGTTACTGTTTGTGGTTGCCATTTTGTCTTTCCAATATTAAATATTTGGACATTTAATTTTTCTTTAAAGCTACGATACACTTGTTTTCAATCTAAGATAAATACTTCCATTGCGCCATACTTAAATATACATGATATCACGCCAGGTTTATACGAGGTATTTTACCGAATATAACGCCGTTAATAGGCCTAGCGTAATCTATTGCGACTTGCAATACCAAGCTAGTAGCGTACTTATAACTTGTTTTGTTACTTTAATATAGAAATATATTTTGATAATCGTAACACCAAGATTGCATGGAATACTAACAATTTATGTTGTTAATTTGAATATTTTAAATCATTGATGTTTACCTACACTTCACACTAATGACAACTTACATATTTTGCAGCTATTACGTCACAATGTCGGATTGATGACGACGATGGCCCTGTATGACGTCATAGTGACATAACCGGTTTGTTAATTTTTTTATGCTTGGGACGATTTTAAAACACTTAGGGACTTACCCAGAACCTTGTTGGGGGGGGGGATATATATAACACCAAGATTGTATGGAATACTAACAATTTATGTTGTTAATTTGAATATTTTAAATCATTGATGTTTACCTACACTTCACACTAATGACAACTTACATATTTTGCAGCTATTACGTCACAATGTCGGATTGATGACGACGATGGCCCTGTATGACGTCATAGTGACATAACCGGTTTGTTAATTTTTTTATGCTTGGGACGATTTTAAAACACTTAGGGACTTACCCAGAACCTTGTTTTGTTTTTACTATTTTGTGTTTACTTTTTTTCTCTCCCCTTTTATTCTTTTTTATTCTGAACTTGATTTTTTTCGCCGCATTATATAATATCGAGGGTGTGCACGGCCCTTTATATTATTTTTGCGGATTTTTTAAACAAGGTTCTGGGTTACTTACTACGCGCATAAACGGCCCCTTTACTTAATTTATAAACGTTTAATCATAAAGCGCATAACGGCATTTTGGAATGGTTTAAAATCTTAAACTGGTTTTGTCACGCTAAATGACAACCATGCAACCATCCAACGGATCTAAACGGACTTGAAGCGCCAGTGGTGAGTTTAAAAAGGGAAACTGGTTTGCCTTTGTCATATGCTTGGCCCATCCTGCATTGAGACGAACCTTGTATGATTGGACGTTCCTACTTTAATACTCAAGATGCTTGTTACTTAAGACAATTATATAAGCGTTGTTTAAGTCCACAGCGGAGGTCGGGTAACCCTGGCCAGCGTCGCCATCGCTTATACTATGCCTTCTCATTATGTAATCTACTACACACGGCTTTTACGGTTAAACGATTTGCTATAAAGTTTTATGCGAAATGAAATACTGTTGCTTGCTTGCAAAAAGGGGGGGGGGCGTCAACAGCGGAGGTCGGGTAACCCTGGCCAGCGTCGTCATCGCTTATACTATGCCTTCTCATTATGTAATCTACTACACACAGCTTTTACGGTTAAACGATTCGCTATAAAGTTTTATGCGAAATGAAATACTGTTGCTTGCTTGCAAAAAAGATTTGTATGCATTGCTGATTTGTTTGCAGCTGAGTGGAGACGACGGAATAAGGAAGCGACGATGATCAAATCCATGGATCCGGACGAAAGGAGTTGATCAACCAATCAGCAAGCATCAGGAGGAGGTTAATATGTTTGTTTTGCCGCTTGCCTGACGTAACCATTAGGGACGTCGTATTGGTTACGTCATCAACGTATTTAAGTCCTTATTCAATTCTATTTAGCTATATTACTGAAGATGCCTGCTACCGCATAGGTGAAATATATATTAGTGTGCCTGTATTAATTAAACGGTGAATTATTCCAGATAAGTTTTCAGTCTGTAATGATTCGCGACTGTTGTCTCCATCTCTCGTACTGAGTCTCTGGTGACTCGTGATTATATAGTAAACAACACAGTTTATATGGATAATAGGTTTACTACAAAAATTTTGTTGCGACAAAATGAGAGTTTTCTTATGTGAAATAACTTTCCACGTTTGTTGCACATTGCTGTGTTTTAAACGTTGTTGATTTGTCTGCAGCTGAATGGGGATGATCCATCAGTCGGGTCTGGATCTACAGGAGTTGACTGACGAATCAGCAAACATCAGAAACACCAATATCAGGAAAGGAACGAGGTAACTTTGATGAAATGAATCTTAACTTGTACGCCAGGCTTGATATAGATGTTATATGAAACCAAAGCGCACATCCATGCATTTTCACGTAGTGAAGCGTGAAGTAGAAAAATCTAGCCCGCGGTGGGATTCAAACCCATGGTGTGTGTTGTTCTTTAAATCACAATTTTTGTAAATTAGCCACTCAGGTTTTTTTTATCAACACTAGTAAGCAAAGCACATAAATATGGTTCGTAATATACCCAACTTCTCTGTCACTTGTTAGTAGTCTCAAAGGTAGTCTGCTTACCTTTTCAACATTCGTTCCCCATATATGTATTACCGTTGGCGTATTTTTAACATAGGGATTTTCGTAACCTCTACCTGATCCTGTGTCACTAATGTAGTGTTT
This sequence comes from Phallusia mammillata, assembly GCA_003260075.1. Taxonomy (NCBI): domain Eukaryota; kingdom Metazoa; phylum Chordata; class Ascidiacea; order Phlebobranchia; family Ascidiidae; genus Phallusia; species Phallusia mammillata. The sequence goes on along the minus strand of QLIY01001104.1, from coordinate 9,773 downwards.
GTGTTATTCTCGGGGAATGCTTGGGAGACCGACTGATTCGGTACAGCGCCTTCAACAGGCCTCCTGTACTGTGATTTATAAATGAGTGTGCCGTGATCGCTGGTCTGCATAGACGCTTCAAGGCTGATCCCAGTTATGAATTGATAATCGTACTGTGTTCTCTTGAACTACACCCTCGTTACAATTTAGTTGTATAAGTTTTTACCTGTATCACAGTCACAGGCTCAGCGAAACTACAACTTTACATTTATTTCCTAGGAACTACACCACACATTTATTTGGATTACGCAAGAAACAACTCAATCATCGCACAAGGAACTTTTAAAAATGGGATAAGTCAGGTTTCGAGTCTGTCGTGCGATTCCCCAAAGTCGTTCAAACAAATAATTTTAATATAACTTCATAACTTCATGTCATGATAAATATTTATTATTTTATAAACTCCATATTATAGATTATTTACTGTTTTATAAACCTTTTATTTGCATCTCCCGTAATCGGGTTTTGCTTTCATAACTTGGACGACATAAAATGCACGACAAACTCTTTGCATGTGTTTGGGCTTTGTATTGTTTTTGTTTTTAATGTGTTTAGGCTAATTGTTTTTGTGCTAAATTTGTTTAGACTAACTAATTTAAAATGTGTGAGGCTAATTGGGAACTTAAAGGGGGGTCCACGATGGCGGTTTTACTTGGTTAGTTTACAAAACCTCTACATTAGCCCCTTCACTAATATTAAGTTTTGTTTCACCTTAACGGGATAATGTGTCATGAAACCAAATTGTTTGTAAGTTAACTCCCATATTTAATAAGTAAAGTTAATCTTAACGGTATATTAACTCATTACTACTATGGTCCCTTCTATACCCTCGTTAAACTTAGTTTCAAAACCAAATTCCGTCGTTAAAGGTGTTATTAAACCACAGTCTATCTATTAAACCACATGACTTCAATTGCATAATTATTTCATAAACTATAGTATTAATTCCCCATTTTCTCAAATGTAACGTTAATGCCCTGTTCCAGTCGTTAACTGTAAGCCTTCCTAACTAAACCTCGGTTTTAAACTAGATTATTTTCCTCATCTTAATAACACATTTAAATTTTCACCCATATAATCTTAGTTTAGTTTTTTATGTATGTAATTACTTTACTAATCGCCATTACTATTCCTAGATTCCAATATGCACAACTGCAGCGTTAAAAGGTTACGAACGAGGATTGATCAGCTAAACGATGTCAAAAAATAATCATTTATTTCGCTTTGTTTTAATTACGATACAAATGCCATTTATCCGTGGTACTTGATCCACCAGTTTTTACGTTTTTAAATCGAATATTATGGGTAATAATTAATGGTATACCCGGAACCTTGTTTCACGATCTATTTTTTATTTACATTTACTTCACTTCTCTTTTATTCTTTACATTCCTTGTATTTTTTTTTCGCCGCATTATATAATATCGAGGGTGTGCACGGCCCTTTATATTAATTCTGCGGATTTTAAACAAGGTTCCGGGATTTATTGTTTGCGCATAAACTGTAATATAAACTTTGATAAAACGTAATTACGTCTTTACCGCATCTTCGCATAGTTTAAGTTTTCTGGTGGACCAAATACTTTTATCCCCTAACACGTTGCGCCATAGTAGGGGAATTCCCATTAGCGGGCCCCCTCCCCTAACACGTTGCGTCATAGTAGGGGAATTCCCATTAGCGGGTCTCCCTCCCCTAACACGTTGCGTCATAGTAGGGGAATTCCCATAAGCGGGTCCATTATGTTTGACACCTCACGTCACAGTAGGGGAACTCTCTCAAGAAAACACAAGTTGGCGCCCTATTATTTTTTTAACTTAGTTCCTGCTTCGTGAGGTTTTGTATTCTACCTGGTAAACCGCCTTAGTAGTTAAGCGTGTGTGTGTGTGTTGTGAGGGTTTAATTACTTAATGTTTAATTGGTAATATATGTTTAAATATGCTTTTATTTGTAAATAGTAGTTAACACTAATGTAATATTGTTTTTTTTAGTTTTTTGATAACAGTAGAGGTATGTTTGTGTGTGTGTGTGTATGTTTGTTTCTGTTTTTACTAGGCGTTTATCCCCGTTTGTATAGGCTTAATTGTATGTAGCTGTAATATTTGTTCATATATATATATCTGTTTCGGTAACAGATATATGTGTCTATATCTGTTACTGATTTACGTTAACAGATATATATATGTTTTGTGATATTTTTGTGTATTTTTATGGTTGTTAACGCTGTTTAATTTACTTTACCATGTTTTCAGCTTGCGCTTTTCGTGCGCCAATCTGTTTTCCTCGTTTCGGTTGTAGTTCTGCACCGAACGAGGGTTTCTCTACTGCCTTAGATGAAACCCATTGCGTGGGTTGACACCTTGACGCGGTGCAATGGCTTTTAAACCAAGATCAACCTGCAGAACTCAGTGTTTACCCAGTTTTCATTCCCAAATATATTTATTTTGATATTACCCTTTGCGCGTTTTGGCTGTTGGGCAAAGAATAAGTTTGTTTTTTCATTCCTTTACACACTTTCCTCTACAGATACAGATGCGACATTCCATTCAGTGTTACATGATGGCCTCAGACTCCAGGAATGCTACTTCGTGCCTTGGTTTAACTTATTTCTGCTTTATTTTTTACTGGACTTTGTTGTGTCGCAATAAAATTAAACTTACAAATGTAACAACACGAGGTTTACACAGGCAGAAAGTACCTATTTTGGCTGGTAAGGCAGAAAAACGTAAAACATTAATAGCTCAATATTACTCCATGAAACAGTAGGTGTGGACCCATGCGTTTCTGTATTTATGCCGGGACCCATGCGTTACTTCTTTTTTGGGAGGGGACCCATGCGTTACTTCTTTTTGGTGGGGACCCATGCGTTACTTCTTTTTGGTGGGGACCCATGTGTTACTGCCCGAACCGGAATTGACCCTTGTGTTTCTTCTTTCACGTTATTTGCGGTCACCCATGTGTTTCTGCTTGTATCAAGAAGTAACGCATGGGTCCCAAACAACAGTTCAAATTACGAGACCCATGTGTTTCTGCTTTGACAATATTTGCGGGGACCCATGCGTTACTTCTTACAAGCAGAAACACATGGGTGACCGCAAATAACGTGAAAGAAGAAACACAAGGGTCAATTCCGGTTCGGGCAGTAACACATGGGTCCCACTAAAAAGAAGCAACGCATGGGTTTCCAAATCAGCAGTAACACATGGGTCCCACTAAAGAGCAGTAACGCATGGGTCTCCACAGAGGTAAACTAAAGGACTTTAACTTCACTTTTACCTATTACCTTATTATCTGCTTCAATTATCGATTTCAGTGTTTAAACACAAGTAAAGTAAAAAATAAATAGAATATTGTTCATTTTTTGGAAGATTTTCCGCTTGATGTCTCTCAAACTTTTGTGCTTTTCGTCGTAGTTGAACCCAACAGGGTTGAAGGTCGCGATTCACTCCTGCTCGGTTTGACGCAACGTGGTAACCATAGCAACCTGACGTCACGTTGTCGGACACAGTGAAGCACGAAAAGCGAAATCCCCTAAAAGAATGAAAAGTATAGGATGAAATTATCTACAAATTTGCCTATTTCTTGTGGTTTTCAATCGAAATTCTCCCAAAACTTATGAATTTACTTTAATTTTTACATGTGGTTTGTAAATGACACTTAAGCTCTGGAGATACAACCAGTGAAGTTGCAAAAAGGCGACCCAATTTTAAATGGTTAGCATCTGCTATGTATGGTTTAGCATGATTCCTGTATGGTTAAGCATATATTATGTAGTCCATTGAGGTCGGGAACCACTGAACTAGAGATATATCTTAATGTATTTACCTGTGTTGAGATGAGAAGAGTGAATATCCACGACACAACACTTAAATATACTTCGTTGTCTGCCACGAGCGTCAAATACCCCGTGGTCCAGCAGATACCAGTGTTGATTACCAGACTCACTGCGATTATGAAGTTCTTCGTCGTGTTTTGTTTGTGAGCTGACGACTGGATCTGAAACAAAGTAATGATTTAAATTAAGGTTTCCTAAACTTTTCTTGCAACCGACTTCTCACAGCTTATTGACTTTAAAGTGCCTCTTCCCCATAAAAGAAAAACTAGATCCTGAGTTCTTGGTTCGTACCCTGATAGTTAATGTATACTTTGAATTTTATGTTAGAACTGATCAGTGCTACAAAAATATTTCAACAAATCGCTTATGTTGATCGCTAACGAGATATATCACCACATTTCCCTTGTCACTGTATTTCAATGTATGTGGCGAGATTAATTCCAGCCTCCCACAATGCCTATTTATTCGCTAGTGCCCCCATTATTTATTCTCTAGGTTGATTTTCCATAAACCCCCAAGGAGAGGGGCACCCACTATGAAACACAGTGTGCCTTTACTGACTATTCCCATCGTTATGGCTGTTCTAGTGCATTCATGTCGCTTTTTTTCTTATTACAAAGCTAATTTTACTCAAACCCAACTGAACCCATACTTACCCTAACCTAAACAGAGGGGGGGGGGGTCACCCCCAAGGAGAGGAGGGCGCCCACTACGAGACACATTTAAACCACTGTTTCTTTGCTGTTCTAGTACATTCATGTCGCAATCTTCTTTAACACAAAGCGAAAATAACTCAACTTAGCAGAACCATCACCTTATAAACATATGCTTACCCCGTAACCCAATTTTACTAAACCATACCCACTTTAACATAAGTACACTCATACATAGACTGTGTAAATTAAACCCAGATATGACCTAACTTAACTTAAACGAAATTAACATAAGCAAACCCATACTTATACCTAAATAAAATAACTCAACTCACACATACATAACCAAACCCATATCCAGTTTAACATAACTGCATCCATACATAAACTAAACTAACTGAACCAAGGTTAACATCACTAAACCCAGTTTAAAATTACCAAACCTATACTTGACCCAATTTTGCTAGACCCTAATTTCACGAAACGAACCCGCAAGGGGGGGGGGAATGTAACTAAATCTATACCCAATTAACATAACTAAACCCTTACAGAACCTAACATAACTAAACTCATGCATAAACGGGGGGGGGGATTAATATAACTAAACCCTTACAGAACCTAACATAACTAAACTCATGCATAAACTAATTAAAATGAACCCATACCTAACCTATATAATATAACTAAATCCATACTTAACCCAGTTTAACTGAACAGGACCCTCACTTAACCTAACATGACTAAACTCTTACTTAACCCAATTTAACTAAAGCCATATCCAGTTTAACATAACATAACCCATACTTTTCCTAAAACTTCCTCAATTGAATACCCAAACTTAACGGGGGGGGGGAACTAAACTCTTACTTAACCCGATTTAACTAAAGCCATATCCAGTTTAACATAACAGAACCCATACTTTTCCTAAAACTTCCTCAATTGAATACCCAAACTTAACCTAATTAAAACCCATAACCTAACCTAATTCAAATGAAACCAATCCTATCCTTACTGAACCCATGTCCAAATTAACCAAACCCATGCTTTAAGTGCGTCTTAACCTTGAGTCTTTTGCAGGTGACCTTGGCAAACACGATGGATGTGAGGAAGATGTTGATGGCGAGGAGAATCCCGGTCGGGAGGAGGAATCCGAAGTTGAGAGATGCGAGATGAAGCCAACACACGTGACGAGATCGGTAAGCGGATTCGAAGAATATGTCGTCTGTGTAATTTCATAATAGTTTATGTTTGAAATAGTGAACAAGGTTTCAACGTAAAAGCTTAGGCAGCTATTGGATTGAATAAATGTACTTTAAAAACACCCACGCGCTCCCTTAGTACATCGAAAAACGTAGTGAGCAACACAGTTTTTACAGTTTGAGGAACACTGATCTAGCCGAACCCTACCTGCCCTGTAATTCTTCCCGTCCATGTAAATCGCAGCAACGCCCACGTGCACCATAACTAGGATGAAGGGAAGGCCATAACACGGAAGCAAACACTTCTTCGGCAAAGTTTCCGACAATCCTCCAATTATCTGAAACCAGAAAGATCTAAATTAACAAATCATAAGCTGTGGTAAAAATGACTCGAATTTGACCCAACATATCTGACCCAACATATCTGTTCTGCTTTTACAAAATTTTACACCGTCTTTATAGGGTTAAATTTACCTCTTCCCTTTAAATTACAAGGCTTAACGTCGAGTATAAAGTTTGGCCTGAAAAAAGTCAAGTCAGACTTACAACTTTGCTTCACTCATATATTTACCACCTTTACAAATTTATAATCAACAAAACAGTAAAACCAATGAACGATAGAATCATCTATGAACCGACTGATTCTGTTTTACCAAGGATTTTACAGTCTATTGGTTTTAGTGTATTATAGTTAAAAAAGATAAACAGTGACCGTCAGTTTAAGCCATGCTGTTGATGGTTTTGATCTATTACTCAAGTTGTCATTTTTATCACCAATAAAAAATCTGTCACCTTTACAAACGCTTTATACATGTTATAGGCGTTCGCAGTCATCCATGACCAGTTGGCGAGCAGGAAGTACTGCAGAAAGGCGGCTGTGACGTAACAGTCGGTTCTCTTTGTGACGTTTCCCATTCCGAAGATGAATATGACGTAAATGATGAGCTGAGTGACGCAAATGTGAAGAAGAAAGGATGTTGGTTGTCGGCTTCGCAGTTCTCTGTGATGTTAACAAACTATTGCTTCAGTTGCAGATTCATTAAACCAAAGTCTATGTTAAACAAAAGTTGTCTGACCCACTGTTACGTCATAGAGCGTAACAGTGGGTTGCATCTTTTGGCACCATGGACGCCATTTTGTGTCCAAAATGATACAGCGGGTATATAACAAAATTGTTTGTTGCTGCATAACAAATTAGTAACAAACCCCCTTCATATGTTTTACCTGATTCCAACATAGATTCCGATAGTGATTATCAACGTCACAATGGACAAACTGCACCCCACATACGTCACAGTGCCCATCTCGAAAGCGCTCGGAAGAATTTTCGTTGACTAAAAAATATAAAAAATGAGGAAGTTTTATAAAAGGTAAGTGCTTAATTTCTTGCTGCCCATAAACTGCCATTATTAACTAAAAGCAAGAGGACCTCGTTATAAAAACCCATTTTACTATATTCTGTGGTCGATTGTTGTTAGATTGTTTGTTTTTTTAATTTTCGTTTAAAAAAACACTCGGTATTTTGGTCTTTTAAACCCTTGTTAGACTAAATCGGTTCTTGGTTAAAGATATGTACATGATAAGTTTTAAACCAGTGGTTCCCAACCACCCAGGGGGGGCACGAGCTGTGTTCTGGGGGGCCACGGGTGTAGATTCACCAGAAACACCCACTAAAAGCCATTTTCTTTTTAACATTATTCCCTAATTTAATCGACTATTTCACATACTATTTGTGTATAGTGAGGTTTTCACAATTACAGATTCTTATTTACGCTATTGGACCTGTTTAAAGTCGAAATTAGTACCGAATTCCTACACGAGATTGCCATTTACATTTTTAGGGGGGGGCCACAGGTCCTACAGGGTTACTTGAAGGGGGCCACGAAGCCCAAAAGTTACTTTTAGGGGGCCACGGTCCACAAAAGGTTGGGAACCACTGGTTTAAACTATTAGTTTCACTGCTTGAGTAAAGGACAACATATGTGATTTTTCACTATTGTTTATGTTTTGACATGTAAGTAAAGTGTGACTACGGTGTTATCAGTGCAGTCGGTGAAAAGACATTTGCGGTATAGGTCAGTTTTTTAGCTTAACCGACTAAAATGCCATGCCTCACAAAACCTGTTTGATGCCGCCCGCTACACTCATGACACTGGCTACAACAGTGTACACCAGGGGCGTGCAACTGTTTATCGCAGTGGGCCACAACTTACAGTCAAAATAGTGCTGAGGGCCAGACAATTAAGCAACAGTTTATTTAAATAACCAGGCGCACACAATCAAGTTACTTTTTGAGTACTCTTTGATCAATGGGACATCTGCTAACCTTTTCGTAGAATAAATCTCAATATATTTACTGCACCTATAAATCATGTTTCTGAATCATTGCTAGAAATGCAGTTCTTTCATAATGCACACTATGATGCAATAACGGGAATATGTCGTCACAGTTGATTAAACCTTATCACAGTGTGACGTTGTACAAAATTAAAAATACCAGTGATGGTGTACAAATAGCATTCCATGCTCTAACAGTATAAAGTATTCATAATTATAGAGTAATTTGAAGTCTGCTAGGGCCACGAAAATAGGTTCCGCGGGCCGGACACTGGCCGTATGTTGCACGCCCCGGGTGTACACTGTTAACTAGATATCATGATAAAGTCCTAATGACTTTACAACTATATTTCGTTCATTTAACCTCTTTTTCAAACTTATACTGCAGTGATTCAGACCAGGGACAAGAACTGCACCAACCAGAAATCATATACAGTAAAGGCTTTATGCTAAAATATATTATGGTGACTCAAGTGTGCTCCTTACCACGATCATTGCGAAGTTAGCGAGTTGATAACATCTGCACTCTGGTGGTACGGACGATGGAACAAGCTGACATTGCTGTGGCGCCCACTTGCGGCCGGTGTAAACGCTGCACTGGGTTTTCGTCACATTGCTCTGTAAAACACAAAACAAACATTAAAACCAAAAGTTTACGTTTCAAACGAGTATTGCTCATCCAGCGGATTTTATTATAAAAAACGACGTATCGACGTCCCATACAAGACGCCGTCATCAGGATATTGCATATCTTGAAAGACAAACTTCTTTAAAGGAGACAAAAGCATCAAAACACACAAAAAACACTAAACAGTGATAAATGTTGTTGGGGGGGGGGAAACTTCTTTAAAAAAGCATCAAAACACACAAAAAACACTAAACAGTGATAAATGTTGTTTTCTAGGAATGTTGTAGCAACAAATTCTAGGCTAAAACTGTAAATTAGTTTTAAGTTAGATAAAGACAAGTGCGGAAAAGGCACATGTGCAATGCTTAGTTGCTCGCCGACGACCAAATATCAGGGAAATAAAGTTGCGCAAAGTTCTGAGCCAAACCCTACAAGTTCAAACGCCACCGCTTGGTTCAGTTGCACACGAATTAGTAGTTCAATTAATTTATTTTAATATTAGCGTTGGAGTCAACGTCTTCGTGTCATTAGTAATTCAAATTGTTGATTGTCTCATCACAATAAAGCCGCTACTTGACAGATAAAATACGATTGTTTGATTGATTGCCTAATAACCAGCTGCCATGGTTGTTAAATCAATAATCGTTTCGAAATTCGTATTTGTAAGATCGCGCAGCCATTTCGGGGTGATTGTTATAGCGCAAATGTAACGTAACTTGCTTATGAGGTCACAAGTACCTTTAGTCGGTTGCTGGGCAACCGTACATCGCCCTGTTTCCTGGATTCGTTGGAATACTGGATCGTGATTGGTTGTTTCAAATGGGCGGGGTTGAAATTCCGAATACCAGCGGATATCACCTGTTGAAATAAACACATTCGGATAAAATGGGTCGAAGGGAGCGGTTTAGTTTTGAAAAAAATCGCACAATTTAGTTTTGGGTGGATTTCTGCAAGAATTTTTAGATTTTAAATCGGTTCTAGACGTCTATGGCCTCCTACCGATCCCCCAATAGGTTTAGATTGCAATCGAAAAAATAAAATTGAAACTGGAATTGAAAAATCGACGGAAAGGCTATAGCCTTGCA
>QLIY01001103.1:5458-53940 GCA_003260075.1 Phallusia mammillata | reverse complement strand
TGTTTGTGCAGAACATTCTAGAATAACAAAATGACTCAAAATATCTTATGACTTGCATGAGAACGGAAATACCAACACTTGCATCCAGTTAAAAAGAGGTTAAACACTTCCCCTACATGCTGTGCAACATTATTGCAAACAACATGCTAACGTTAAACATAAACTTTGTGCACATTAATATCATGACCGCTACACGTGCAAGTCTAGGTCTCAGCGTATAAAGCGCGTAGTCTGAGTTTAGTTCTGAGACAAGTTTGAGATCGGTTTCGAGATTTTGGATTAGCAAACGCAAATATATAGTCAACTGAAAACGCGTTGTTGTAACTCGGGGCGAAGGTATAGTGTCGCTCCGAAACAAAAATAATAATTATTGTACAACGAAGGCGGCTACAGGAAACAGTTTTACGATTGCGTGTGTTGGGCGGATGGTTTCAGAAAACGCAACATCTAAGGTCGCTAGACTTTAAAGGAAAGACAAAATTGCCTTGACGTGTCTGATGTGCCGCAAAAATGAAAAACACACAAAAATACAAAATACACATTGCTACACAGATTCTGAAACAGTCCTCTAGTGTTACAAAATTACCCTGATTTTCAAATATTTTCACCACCCGGTTGAAACCAAGAGCTACAGCAAACATTTTAGGTTTCTGATCAAATATTTTCGGATGACAAAATGGATTTCAATTCAATAGTATATTTGCCACGCTTCAAAAATGAAAAGAAATTGCACGACCAAAAGTAACTGCGTGTGGTCACCAAGTGTTTGTCTATTTAGTAGCAAGATAAGAAAAGGAAAGATTGCAAAGATTGAACCAGCAAAGATTTCTGCAAATTAAAGTGAATGCAACGCGGATAGTGCCAAAATCAACATTAAAGACATATGCGTACATTCGCAAAGTAAACAACGCGTTTTGTCGCAGTGTTGATTGGAGTGTGTGTTATTGTAGTAAATCTATACTAAATGTTTTGTATCATACTGCGACGAAATATGTTTTGCGTCCACTATCCTATCTTTTTGTAAAACTTACATTGTTTTGACCGGTCTTTCTGATTTTGTACTGTCATGCACTATTGCAGATTTTTGTTCCCTTTGTTTTGTGGTTTTCTGTTTAGCACCAATTGTTTTGCCTGAAGGCATTTGAATTACGATGATTGGCCTGCAGCGTCCCGCTTTTTTCTGATAGGGCCCCTTCTTTGACAAAGGTGACTCTTTTAGTTGTGGGCAGACTGTGCGGTCAGTAACCATTTCGCTTTTAACGAAGTGGCACAGACAAAGTTGAAGCAGTGTCGTAACTTTAGCATTGGTTTTTTTATGGTAAGCATAGTACTTTTCAGACCTGTCAATTTTTCAGGCGCACTTATAGTTTTACCAAAATGCCTGCCGCCGTTAGCATCTGCTCGGGTGACAAGACGCTCAAAGAAAATAATGTGTTGGAATTTTATGTCAATGGCAAAAAGGTAAACGTAACCTTAGTGTGTAATTTGTGATATGTAATCAAATCTATGCGTATATTTTCCGGCAGGTTATTGAAAAACAAGCAGATCCGGAAATAACTCTTCTGACTTACTTGAGAACAAAACGTAAGTGTTCCTGTGGTCGCACAAAGTACTGTTTTTTTATTAGTATATTATTCATAGTTTTTCTTACTGGATCCAAGTTGGGATGTGGGGAAGGAGGATGTGGAGCTTGCACTGTTATGATCTCAAAGTGGGATCACATCAACAGCAAAATCATGTATGTTATTTTAACGTTCTGTGCAACTATAATAGTTTTACTAACATTTAAATCTTTCATATTGCAGACATTACTCGGCAAACGCGTGTTTAGCTCCAGTGGTTTCAGTACATGGATGTGCTGTTACTACAGTAGAGGGAATCGGCAGCACCAAGACCAAGTTACATGCAGTTCAGGTTAACAAATCTGGCTAGTGAAAGCTAATGAAATACTTTCATTCTCGTAAAATTACAGGAGCGTCTGGCTAAATTTCACGGATCTCAATGTGGTTTTTGCACCCCTGGCATCGTGATGTCAATGTATGCATTGTTACGCAACAAAACAGTGCCCAGTGCTGAAGATATCGAGGGATGTTTGCAAGGAAACTTGTGTCGCTGCACCGGATACCGACCAATACTGAGTGGTAAGTGTTAACCGTATGAAGTGCGTAAAGTAGGTCAAGGGGAATATATATAAGTTATAATACCGAATGTCAAGATTTGGGAAAGCGCCGGTTGTAAAGCATGAAAACAAAGGTTTTGTGTAGTTTCTAAAAGCGTTATTCAAACAAAATTACCCCACTTTAATTGACCAAAAGAGAAAAAAATGGCCGCTTCATGCCAAATATTTGTGTGCGCTCTAGTAAACCTCTAATGCAAACAAGCGAATCTGTCACTCCCCCAAAGCCTCTTAACAGACTCTTATCCACTCTTACATGTCATCGGTTCTTCGCACCGCTGACAAAACAACCTATTAAATGGTCAAGAGATAAACATGTTTTTCGTTTTTCAGCGTTCAACACTTTTACGGACCCGTGCGCGGGATGTCCACGGGGACAAAACTGCTGCAAAAACGCTGCGACGGATAATGGTATTTACAACGGTTTGCTAATACATATTAAAAATTGCATGTTTGTGATGTCTTTGATCACTTATGTGGAGTTTTTGTCCCAAATGGAATAGCTGTCGATCTGCGACAAAAGTTGTTGTTTGCTAATGCAAGAGAAGCTACACGATTTGCACAGAAATTATTAACATTTTTACTTTGTGCTTCGCGAGCTACCACTGCAATGCCCCGTGAACCATCACCATAAATATAGTTACCAAAACACCGACATAAGTCTAACAAGTATTTTAGTTGAGTTTTAGATTGTTCTATTGGCGGTTATGGATTAAACTCGTATATGTAATAACGTTATTTACAAATATTGCTGTTTTGTTGGTCAACATGTTAATAGACGGTAGTAAAGTATACATACGTATAACGACATCTTTGTCTGTTAGGATTCACAAACGGGTTAAATGGTGAGGATGTGGTAAACGGTAAAGGTGTTTCCACTGAAATCTGCTTCACCAAATACGACCCAACTCAGCAAATCATTTTTCCACCAGAGTTATTGGTAGGTCGCTTTATAAATTATCATTAATCGAAATGCAAGGAACTAAAGACAATTGCACATAAGTATACTAAAAACTTGGGTTTTGGTAAAGTTAGACGAAAATTCAGATACAAAAGTTGCTGGATTTTTCACTTCTGGATTAAGTCTTTCTGAAAACTATAAAATGACCAATCGCATAAGTAATCACAATGTAAAAATATTTTTTTAATTTAATAACTTCGGAACAGAGGTGAGCCGCGTGCAAATGAAAACAATGATTTAAACGCATTTTTAATGTCAAACTTTTTAGATGAAAGGAAAATCCCAACATATTGAGGCGCTTAAGTTTACCGGGGAGCGGGTCACGTGGTTTCGACCAATTTTGCTGGAACACCTCGTTGAGTTAAAGGGGAAATACCCGGATGCACAACTGGTGAACGGTAACACAGAGGTCGGGGTTGAAACAGGGGTCAAAGGTCGACTTTATCCGGTGATGATTTCACCATCAGCCGTTGATGAACTTAGAAGCATCCAAATGGATAAAAACGGTTCGAACTAAAAGTTCCAGTAGTACCTCATGGCGCGTCTAAAACTTATTTTCCGCTCAACGCTTATCTCAAAAAGTTGTGAAAATACTTTATGTGGTTGATAAACTCAGAATATATGAAATATGTAACAAACCCCAGGCATTTGGTATCAGTTTTTTGGTACTATGCATAACAATGAATTAAATATTTTTCCCTTGTCGCCGCGTTTTGGCGGAGGTGCTCGGTTGTACAACAATTACAAAAAAAGTTAAATGTGTAAAACAAAAGATTGGAGCGGAATCAAGTTTGAGACGGCTTTATTTTATTGTTTAAGTAAAGGCAATTCTAAAAGCTAACTGTTGATTGCAATTGTAAAGTAGTTATGGAAACTTTTCATAAATTAAACATACAAAGAAATCAACACAAACAGTGCTAAATAGTTTTTTGGTGTACCAAAACCATATGCCTTTACTTAAAACTTATGTGTATTTTCTCTCTAGTTTTACAATAGTTGTTTGTAAACAATTTTACTACATTTTTTGTAAACAATTTTATTGCTATTTGCATGTGTTTGGTGCAGAATTTAGAAGTGTTTATTAACTTTTAGCATAACATTTTTGCAAAGAAAAAAGCTGGGTACTAATAAGTTTGTATTTTTTGTGTTGCTGNTGTATGCATTGTTACGCAACAAAACAGTGCCCAGTGCTGAAGATATCGAGGGATGTTTGCAAGGAAACTTGTGTCGCTGCACCGGATACCGACCAATACTGAGTGGTAAGTGTTAACCGTATGAAGTGCGTAAAGTAGGTCAAGGGGAATATATATAAGTTATAATACCGAATGTCAAGATTTGGGAAAGCGCCGGTTGTAAAGCATGAAAACAAAGGTTTTGTGTAGTTTCTAAAAGCGTTATTCAAACAAAATTACCCCACTTTAATTGACCAAAAGAGAAAAAAATGGCCGCTTCATGCCAAATATTTGTGTGCGCTCTAGTAAACCTCTAATGCAAACAAGCGAATCTGTCACTCCCCCAAAGCCTCTTAACAGACTCTTATCCACTCTTACATGTCATCGGTTCTTCGCACCGCTGACAAAACAACCTATTAAATGGTCAAGAGATAAACATGTTTTTCGTTTTTCAGCGTTCAACACTTTTACGGACCCGTGCGCGGGATGTCCACGGGGACAAAACTGCTGCAAAAACGCTGCGACGGATAATGGTATTTACAACGGTTTGCTAATACATATTAAAAATTGCATGTTTGTGATGTCTTTGATCACTTATGTGGAGTTTTTGTCCCAAATGGAATAGCTGTCGATCTGCGATGTTGTTTGCTAATGCAAGAGAAGCTACACGATTTGCACAGAAATTATTAACATTTTTACTTTGTGCTTCGCGAGCTACCACTGCAATGCCCCGTGAACCATCACCATAAATATAGTTACCAAAACACCGACATAAGTCTAACAAGTATTTTAGTTGAGTTTTAGATTGTTCTATTGGCGGTTATGGATTAAACTCGTATATGTAATAACGTTATTTACAAATATTGCTGTTTTGTTGGTCAACATGTTAATAGACGGTAGTAAAGTATACATACGTATAACGACATCTTTGTCTGTTAGGATTCACAAACGGGTTAAATGGTGAGGATGTGGTAAACGGTAAAGGTGTTTCCACTGAAATCTGCTTCACCAAATACGACCCAACTCAGCAAATCATTTTTCCACCAGAGTTATTGGTAGGTCGCTTTATAAATTATCATTAATCGAAATGCAAGGAACTAAAGACAATTGCACATAAGTATACTAAAAACTTGGGTTTTGGTAAAGTTAGACGAAAATTCAGATACAAAAGTTGCTGGATTTTTCACTTCTGGATTAACTCTTTCTGAAAACTATAAAATGACCAATCGCATAAGTAATCACAATGTAAAAATATTTTTTTAATTTAATAACTTCGGAACAGAGGTGAGCCGCGTGCAAATGAAAACAATGATTTAAACGCATTTTTAATGTCAAACTTTTTAGATGAAAGGAAAATCCCAACATATTGAGGCGCTTAAGTTTACCGGGGAGCGGGTCACGTGGTTTCGACCAATTTTGCTGGAACACCTCGTTGAGTTAAAGGGGAAATACCCGGATGCACAACTGGTGAACGGTAACACAGAGGTCGGGGTTGAAACAGGGGTCAAAGGTCGACTTTATCCGGTGATGATTTCACCATCAGCCGTTGATGAACTCAGAAGCATCCAAATGGATAAAAACGGTTCGAACTAAAAGTTCCAGTAGTACCTCATGGCGCGTCTAAAACTTATTTTCCGCTCAACGCTTATCTCAAAAAGTTGTGAAAATACTTTATGTGGTTGATAAACTCAGAATATATGAAATATGTAACAAACCCCAGGCATTTGGTATCAGTTTTTTGGTACTATGCATAACAATGAATTAAATATTTTTCCCTTGTCGCCGCGTTTTGGCGGAGGTGCTCGGTTGTACAACAATTACAAAAAAAGTTAAATGTGTAAAACAAAAGATTGGAGCGGAATCAAGTTTGAGACGGCTTTATTTTATTGTTTAAGTAAAGGCAATTCTAAAAGCTAACTGTTGATTGCAATTGTAAAGTAGTTATGGAAACTTTTCATAAATTAAACATACAAAGAAATCAACACAAACAGTGCTAAATAGTTTTTTGGTGTACCAAAACCATATGCCTTTACTTAAAACTTATGTGTATTTTCTCTCTAGTTTTACAATAGTTGTTTGTAAACAATTTTACTACATTTTTTGTAAACAATTTTATTGCTATTTGCATGTGTTTGGTGCAGAATTTAGAAGTGTTTATTAACTTTTAGCATAACATTTTTGCAAAGAAAAAAGCTGGGTACTAATAAGTTTGTATTTTTTGTGTTGCTGAAAATTGTTACCAGGTGTAAACGTGGGAGCTTCTTGCACGTTAAGCGAACTCCGAGAGAGTTTTGACTCGTTAAGGAAGTTGCGACCGACTGCGGAAACTCAATGTGTTGCTTCTATTATTGAAATGCTACACTGGTTTGCTGGAGACCAAATAAGAAACGTTGCTGTGAGAAATAAACACGACCTCTCATCGCTCAATAACGAATTTATTTTATTTCTACAAACAATTTTGTTTCAATTATTTTTCTATAGGGCTCAAATTTAATGTGGAGTTTGTTGTAACAGGCGATCGGAGGCAACATAATGACAGCAAGTCCCATCTCTGATCTCAATCCAATCTTGATGGCAAACGAAAGTATTGCTACGTTCAGATTACATTCTCGTGCTAAAGATCGACAGGTTTTCATGGATCAAAGTTTCTTCCCCAAATACAGGACGACATGTGCAGAGAAGGGCGAAGTTCTGCTCTCCGTACATCTTCCGTTTAATGGAAAGGTAACATATTCTGTAGACTTTCTTTTTAATTGACTACATTTGTTTGCTTTAACAAAATACTGATACAACTTTTTGCCTGTAGGACGAGTACATAAAAGCATACAAGCAATCGAAGCGACGAGAAGACGATATTGCAATCGTGAATGCAGCCATGCGTGTCGTCTTTCATCCAGGAACTTGCAAAGTGCTCAAATTTGTTGCTGCATTTGGTGGAATGGCTGCTACTTCAGTTATGCCAGAAAAGACCATGCAAAATATGATTGGAAGGTAACAGGATTTGTGTAATTTAGTTTACTTACTTTTTTGCCAATTCGACGTCTCTGAATTTAGGTTCTAAAGTCTAAACCGTCAACCCATAATTACCGTGTTTGTAAACTGTGACATAACTAACTCAAGCCATATTTGGGTAAAAATGCAAACACAAATTTTCTTTTTTCAAAAAAACGGACGATCTGTTGGTGTTTTAATTTATTTTAACCGGGACTCGCCGTCTTTATCAACAAACCAATGTAGTTAAACGGTTTTATTTCCCGATTGTTACAGAATGTGGACCGACGACTTGATAGATAACTTTGCAGAATGGATAAGTGAAGACTTCCCTTTGAGTCTGGATGCCCCAGGGGGGATGGTAGAGTACAGGGAAGCTCTAGCAGCAAGTTTGTTTTTCAAATTCTTCCTGTACGTCAAGAACTGTCTGGTCGAACGCGGAGTAATGGATGTGAGTTTTAGAAACCCTTTTATTTTTTGGCACAAAACCAACTTAGTTGCTAATTTACAGGAAAAGTTGGCTGAAAGGGATTTGTCAGCATTGCATGAAGCTGCCCATATGGATCGACAACTCAAAGGAAAGCAAACTTGGCAAGAGGTAGTCATGATGTATAAACTATGACCTAAGATGGTTTTTAACCAATTACAATGTGCACAAATATGACTGATTGCAGTTTAAGACAACTGTAAGGCAACGTATTTATTTAACTAGCGCGTTTTTCTGCACAAACTTATCATTCGAATTCGGCCGAAACAATGTCCCACTTTTCTAGATTGTCTGTTATGAGAACATCCACGATTTTTCAACGTTTCTTTTAATTTTCCAGGTTAAAGTAGAACAGCCACCATTGGATAAGGTTGGGCGATCTCTTCAACATGTGGCCGGCGAACTTCATGCCACAGGAGAAGCTGTTTATGTCGATGATATTCCACAGTGCAGCTGTAAGTACATTAACCTAGACTTGCGAGCTACTCTTGTGAACAAAACAGATGAAGAGTGCTAGTTTTTGTTGTTTAAAGCTGAGCTGTATCTTTGCCTTGTCACGAGCACTCGGCCACACGCATTCATACGTGAGGTTGACGTCAGCTTAGCAAGTACCTCACCTGGTTTTGTGACGTATGTTGATCACCGTGACGTAGGTGGCTCAAACAATATTGCCATTTACCACGCAATGGAAGAAGTGTTTGCAACGGAAAAGGTATGTTTTTCGAATTTCAATAAAACAAAAAAATATCTGATGCCGTTTGTTGTAGGTAACCTGTATCGGTCAAGTTATTGGAGCAGTTGTAGCTGACTCTCAAGCTCGCGCGCAAAGAGCTGCTCAGTTGGTGAAAATCGACTACGAAGATATATCACCTGTCGTCATCACAATTGAGGTCAGAAACGTTTTCAAATACTATAATATTGTGCAGCAAGTGCTATAGTGCCATTTGGATTTAGTTGTAGTTGCTTTGTCCAAAAAATACATCCGACAGATAAAACATTTTAAATAGTTCTCTTTGCCAAAAAACCTCCGAGTTTGTTATACTGACCACATGTCAACTTAGGTGCGTACATGGTCTAAATCGTTTTTTTAAGGATCAACTTTACTATTTTATTTTAAATGAACTTTCTCTACATAAATGAACACATTACAGGAAGCAGTTTCGGAAAAATCGTTTCGAAGCCCAATCCACAAAGTTGTGAAGGGAAACGCCGAGGAGACTATGACATCATGTGATCAAGTGATAGAAGGAGAAGTGAGGTAAACGTTGTTATGTTTTCTATTTCAGCAAACAGTTCAAATTTAACTGACAAGTTGCTTTAAATACAGAACTGCAGGACAAGAGCATTTTTACATGGAAACGCAAGTTTGCTTGGCAGTCCCAAAAGACGGCGAAGAAATGGAAGTTTACTCTTCAAACCAAGACCCTGAAGCTTTACAAAAGACGGTAGTTGATTTACCACCATTAAAATATTTTAGCGTTATTGCATAAAACACAGTGAAAGTATGTATCGATTACAGACATGAAACACGTTGTAACATTTATAATGAGTAAATCCATAAAATCCCCTTAGTTTTATAACACATAACACAATTATATATTTGGTAGTCATCAGCCGTATTGGGAGTTGGACAAAACAAGGTTCAGGTTCGAGTTAAGAGACTTGGCGGGGGCTTTGGAGGAAAAGCTACTCGTTTTTTGTTGCTTAGCAGTCCCGTTATTGTCGCCGCTGCCAAGTAAGAATATTAAACCATTCAAACATATTGCTTTAAAATATTAAGTTAGAATCCAAAAAAAGAATTTTTGTTTGCGACAAAACGTTTTCACCATGCTTGTCACAGGAATTTGAGTTCATTTGAATATCATCCACGATCACATATGTAAAAAATAAACTTGTACATCATTTTCACGTGATGCTGCTATTATTTGTTCAGGTGTGGGAAGCCAGTAAGATGCATGCTAACCAGACAAGAAGATATGTCGATTACAGGAACAAGACACCCCTTCCTCGGAAAATACAAGGTGATATGTCTCGGTCCTACTATATAACCACTCTTTGAATGATCTCATTTTTTATGAAAAGTTACTTCACCTCCAAAAATAATAAAAATGTGACAAAAAGTCCTCCGATTAGTTTGACCTAGAGAAATATAGATGGATTTAAAACAGGGGTGGGGAACCTGCGGCCCGCGGGCCGCACGTGGCCCGCTTGTCTTTTTAATGTGGCCCCCGTCACAATTTTGTTAAAGTGTAGTATACAACGTAGCATGAAAAAAAAACAATAAAATGTTTAATTAAGAAGCAAATCCACAGATCCTGTGAATAGCATTTATGTTTACCCAATAAAATGTTTATGTACAAACATTTCCTTGGAAATCTCCCCATTCCACATTATGAGGCCAAACTTCTAAAAATTGCCACACTTTCAACCACTTGCTATATTTGTGACGTAACAGTCGCTCGATTGCCTCTGCTTGCAGCAACAAATCATGTGTCATGTGGTGTTAGTTTTAAGATGATTTAACGTGGATCCTTATGTTGTTTTTAAAAATATATGCTTGGAAAAAAGACAGATCGGTATAATGGAGCTAGGGTGTTCCAGAAAGAATGGACAAACTATTACTATTTAGTCGAAATTAGTGATAAACCTGTATGCCTTGTTAGTTGCAAACATGTAACAGCAAAGAAAAAATCAAATCTGGAGCGATGGAACATAAAACCACTTGTGTGCTTGGGGTATTTTTACAAAAAATATTTGGCCCGCCCGAATATTTTGTACAATTCATGCGGCCCGCGGTACTAATTAGGTTCCCCACTCCTGATTTAAAATGTAGCAATTAATAAGTCAATATTAACTAGAGTTTTTTGAAATCATTCAAGGTTTGTTATTATTTTATTTTTTTCGTGAAAAAAGCAATGCCATAAGCATGTGAAATACGCTATAGACTTTGCATGTGCAGCAATTATTGTTTTACCGAGCCTTTTAAAAAGCTATGAATGTTTTCTGTAGATTGGATGTACTAAAGAAGGCCGCTTGGTTTCGCTAGTGTTAGATTTATTTAGCAATGGTGGAAATACACAGGATTCATCCATGTATGTGATGGCCAAAGCGATGATAAATAGCGATAACTGCTACTGGTAAGTCTAACTCTAACACATTGTTTAGTAAGGATGCGAAAAACTTCAGCATCATCAAGACATTATAGTTTATGTCTTATTTTGGATGAGAAAACATCTGTAAACATATCTAAAATATCCCCACTGGAAAGTGATTCTGAAGGCATCATGTTTGCCAGCCTCATCGCAGATTATTTCACCTACACCCGTGCGCAAACAACCCAGTGGATACCAAAGATTTACTTAACGTGGCCGAGAATATCCGGTTTCAACCGCTTACTAAGTCAACAAGTTGAAACCGGATTAAACCGCATGCTGTCCAAACCGGTTAAAACCAGGTCCTGTTCAAACCGGTTAAAACCGGGTCCTGCTTAAACCTGTTCAAACTGGGTGGTGAAACAAAAGACCCGTGCTACTTTGGTCGAGTAAACAACTGGATAACGCAAACAGAAAAAGGCACAGCAGAGTTACGCACCAACTTGCAAAATATTTACTCCTTGTTTGTGCGCCCCATTTTTCTTTCACAATTATCACCAAACTGTTTACAAAAAATATGAAAAATAATTACATACATATTTTTCTGTCGGTCAAATATTCGTGTTAAACTCTTGTATTGGTTGCAGCATACCGAATATGCTAATTCGTGGGACTGTGTGCAAAACCAACATTGTTTCAAACACCGCTTTCCGAGGGTTCGGCGCCCCACAAGCAATGTTTATTGCCGAAAGTTGGATCACTGCAGTTGCAGAGAGGCTGGGACTTTCGACCGAAAAGGTATTTTAGTGCGAACATGTATAGCACCCACAAAATATTGTTTCAAATACGAAATCGCCAATTATATGTCACCCATGCTAAACCCCATTTTCAGAAACAACGTGAAAACAAAAGCATTAATACTATATTTTAAAGAGATTTTTACATTTTTATGCTGTTTAGCAATTTCCTGCACCTTAATTTTTAGGGAAAAATACAGTACAATTTAAAATCGAAAACTAACCTAAGTCAGATAGCAACAAAAAAGTTATTGAACAAAAAACAGAAACGCTATACTTCAAACGCTAGTAATAGTTCACCACTATTTGCAAAAATATATGAGAAAGTTGAAACATGAATTATTAAAACTTCATAGGTTAGAGAAACGAACTTATACAGAGCTGGAGACTTGACCCATTTCAATCAAGTTTTGGAAACCTCAAACGCACGACGCTGTTGGGAAGAATGCATGAAAATATCCCAGTTTGATAAGAGACGTATAGAAGTTGACGCCTACAACAGTAAAAACAGGTGCAGTCGATATCAAAATACAAAAGCATTTACGTTCTAACAACTAAACTTGAGAGTAATGTTGTGTTCTAGTTTATATTGGAATATCCTGTAAGTAGTTCGGGCAACCGTTTAGAATATGTTCATATAACACAATTGTTTTTCAGTAGCTTTATTGTCAGATAGTTTTAGCAAACAAAATTGCAGTCGACATAATATTTTTGTTAAATTTGAAAGGTGGAGAAAAAGAGGGCTGGCATGCGTGCCAACAAAGTTTGCAATAGGAATCAAAGAATACCGTTGTCAAGCGGGGGCACTAATAAACATTTACACGGACGGTTCAGTTTACTTAACACACGGTGGAACCGAAATGGGTCAAGGACTGCATACAAAAATGATACAGGTATTTACTAAAATGTGATTTTTTGTTTATGTTCAAACATGTCATTTTGAATATTTAAATCCAGAAGCCCACAATGCTTGTATATTTGATTTTTATTTGTGGTACATTGCACTTCGTGGTATAATTTCTTCTTCATGTAGGTCTTGGCCTGTCTTGTGATGAAAACTTATAAATAGCTTGAAAAATCACTGCAAAAGTATGCCTATTTACGTAAGCATGTGTTCTAGATTGCTAGTCGTTGTCTTGGAATTCCCGTTTCCCGTATCCACATATCGGAGACGAGCACAACTCACGTTCCAAACGGGGGAACAACCGCTGGGAGTCTGGGATCGGACATGAACGGAATGGCTGTAAAAGTGAGGACATTTTTCCATTCACACAATCTATTTTATTAACTTGGTTAATAGTTTTTTAGCATTTATGTTCGCAAGCTGACAAATCCTTAAAAAGCTCCACTGCTACTCTGATTTAAGTATCTATTGATGAGGAGATTCACTTGCTTCTTAATCGTTGGAATCGTTGTTCAGAAATCCTTTTTTTTTTATGCATGCACATGACCAATATATTCCTTATCTGTGTACAGGCGGCCTGTGATGAAATAGTATCACGACTTGCGCCAATCCGGAAAAAGTTTCCAGAACTTTCGTGGGACAAATTGATTTTACAAGCTTACATGGAGCGAGTTAGTTTATCTGCTACGGGATTTTACAGGTGCGTTTTCCGCAAAAGCTGAAACAATGTTCCTTCTATGTTTGAATTTGTCCGTGCAAAAACAAAAGCTCTCCTAGCATACCGAATACCACAGTGAGCAGCATTAGATTTTTAGGCGCTGACCACACAACTGTGTTCGAAACCTAGATTCTCAGTAAGCTACATAACTCGTTTAAAATGTCAAAGTACAGCAGCAATCTCCATAACTTTTATGTGGGGGATTTGGACCGCTTGTTTATAAGTATTTTTTTGTGAGACTTTATATGCGCAGAAACGATTTGTTATAGGAATGTGGGAGTGGTGCGCCATATACAGCTCAGAGGGAATGTTGTTTTGCCGTGCCTTTTGAAGATTGGCAATAAACTTTTTCACGCCCGGCTTTGCTTTTTTGACTACAGAATTCCCGATATGTACAGCAACTGGGATGTGCACACCGGAACCGTAAAAGGTCGTCATTCAAACTACTACACTTACGGTGCAGCTGTCTCTGAAGTCGAGGTGGACTGCTTGACCGGTGATCACGTGGTGCTTCAAACTGACATTGTAATGGACGTAGGGAAAAGCCTTAATCCAGCCATCGATATTGGACAGGTTTGACAGATTTGAGTCGTTTGCAAGATCCAAAAAAACGAGTTCAACCTTTTTCGGCATATAGTCGATATAATTACGTGAAAGCATGTTGTACCAACTTACAATTATTTTAGACATAAATTTTGTCGGTTTGTTTTGCAGATTGAAGGGGGGTTTGTTCAGGGTTATGGTCTGTTTACGATGGAAGAGCCTTTGCATACATCTAATGGGCGACTTATCACAGTTGGACCAGGTGCTTACAAAATTCCTGGCTTCGGGGATTGCCCCAAGGAGTTTAATGTCCATTTGCTGGGAAATTCGGAAAACGATAAAGCAATCTATTCGTCCAAGGTATTGATATTTTTTGTGTCCTTAATTCCGATTGATATGTAGTTGTTTTTGTGCCCTCAATTCCGATTGCTCTCTAATTATCTTCGCTGTTTCAGGCTGTGGGAGAACCGCCGCTATTTCTCGCTGCCTCGGCATTTTTCGCAATTAAAGACGCCGTCGGAAGTGCTCGGAATGATTCGGGATTACATGGAAGGTTTCGGATGGACGCCCCAGCGACTGCCGAACGCATCCGAATGACTTGCGGTGACAGATTTGTTCGTCAGGTGAGCCAAATAGTTTAAATATAAATCAAATTGTATTAGATAATCTAACACAATTTGTCACCTTTCATTCGCGGTAAAATAAGCGATTCTTGCCCAATTAAACACGTATAATGTAATGAAGATTTTTGTGCATGTATCAACGTAATTCGACACTTTGTCGGTAGTGCCTTATTGTGAGTTTGTTTGTTAGCAATTTAGAACGACCCAATTACACAATATTTTTACTTCCCTGTGCAGCATAGAAATCACGCCACGGCTGAAGAAGATGAAAGCAAAACTCCATGGGCAATCCGGACATAGACACCAAAGTTTTTACACTTTTAACCCCTTTTTACAATCATGCATGTATTTTAACTTAATTGTTGCTGTGCTAGCTTGCAATTTTTGTAGAAATGCTTTTTACTTGTTGCTTTTAATACGCTTGTATATTATCATTCAAACGAATTGTATTGCATAACTTGTCGCTAGTGTAGCGTTGTTTTGTAAATTTAAGTTTAACTGTTGTATATAAAGCTTGACTGCTGTCGGTAAAATGTCACAATGGCGTAAGCGTTGATTTTATGAAAAGTGCCTATACAATCAAATAAATTTGCATTTAATTTACTTCATATCAACTTGCTTTGCAAAAAAAATGAAAATACTTTTTAACACGTCAAACAAATTACAGACCCCAAAGTAATGATAGCCTAAATCAGTGGAACTTTTTTATTGTCGGGGCCAAATGGTATTTTTTTAAGTGTGTAGTGAGCCGCAAAAAAACGAAACCTTAAGAAAATCACTAAAGATTATTACTTTGAAAGCTAAAATAGCAATGTTTGGTGGTTTTCTGAGGTCTGGTGCGAGCCGCAAAATAAGTAGTTGGGAGCCGCATGCGGCCCCGAAAACCGAGTTTGAGAACCACTGGCCTAAATGAACGTCAGCAGTAACTACATCAATGCAGAAGTTTGGGACAGCAAGGTCGGAAATGGGCATGAACTTTTAAGTTTTTTCCTGAAAACAAAAGAAACATTTTCAGGGTTTATAAACTGATTTTCCAAATATTTCAATACATACATCACGTTTTCTTCAGCAAAGTAAACTGCTTTGTATGTGAATAACCCATTTAATCCTACCGATAAACAAGGTCCGTAACTTCCAACTTCTGCAAACGAAACATCATTTGAGGTAAGCATTTCCTACGCTATAATCGTTTACGTTCTTGAACATTAAATCAGTAGTTAAACCATGTAACGTCTTAACAGATAAGTGTTTTTTTTACATCAACTGGGGAGAAAAGTACTTTAATTTTTACATGTGGTTTGTAAATAGACACTTAAGTTTTGGAAATATACCCAGTAAAGTTGATAAAAAAGCAATTTGAAAGTATTGTTGTGTGGTTTGGATATTTTACTATGTAGTATATTCGGGAGGAATAAAAATGTTTTGAACTGTTAAAGAAGGAATTTTGTCGAAAAAGGTTGGGAACAACTGTTACAGTGTAATCGCATGGTTACCTTTAAATATCAGCCAATCACCAACGTCCATCGCTGGCAAAAGAGCATTTCCATTTACCATGTCCATGCCAGCTAACGTTGATCCATAAATAACTCTTTGACTTATTTTTTCGTTTTTCTTGCTCTAAGTAATCATAAGTATGCGTCTGATTGGTTTCAATTAAGTCCAAGCTTTCTAATTACATAAACAGGCGCGGTGTCATAGTTAAACTTGCGAAACATTCCAGTCGAAAAAGCGCCGAAGATGCTGTCACCCACGTAGTATGCTGTTTCCTCTGAAAAACATTGCTTAATATAATATCTTGAGCTATTCACAATTGCCTCTTTCACCCTCACGAAGGCCAATTTATTTGGACACGGATCCCCCCCCCCGAAAAAGCGCCGAAGATGCTGTCACCCACGTAGTATGCTGTTTCCTCTAAAAAACATTGCTTAATATAATATCTTGAGCTATTCACCATTGCCTCTTTCACCCTCACGAAGGCCAAGTTTTTTGGACGCGGATTTTCGTACCCCCCCCCCAAAGTTCAGTTCTTTTTAAAAACAGAGGAAAACTGAGGAAAAATTGTAGGATTGGGACTTAAACTACAATTATATTTGTGATAAATACTTAAGATGTATTGCTTTAAAATATATATATGTAAAAAAACCCCCCCCCCCTCAATCCAAATTTACTGGAAACGCTTATTGTTATATTTATGAGGCAAAAAAGAACAGAGGACTTCTTTAAAAATTGTAAGATTGGGACTTAAACTACAATTATATTTGTGATAGATACTTTAGATGCATTGCTTTAAAAAATATATATGTGAAAAAAACATAATGGTATTGCTTGCAAATAAAATCTGTCTAACCGTTGGTGTTTTTCTTTGCTATGATGTTAGCTACAAGGGAACAGGCTTTTGCCGGAAAAATTCGACCAGGTTCAGCAATTATCTTTATCCCACTTTGTTCAGGAAAGTTTTCGTTCAAACAATTTCGAATTGTCGCTGCCATCTGCAAATATTGTTCTTCTCTCATCATTTTCACTTTAGATTTATCTTTAGATTTTTTCATCCCCAATTATGAACTACATAACCTCATGAAGAAAAGGTAAGAAAAACGTCTACTATATTTGAATCGATTAGCTTTCATGTCCGAGGTCCAAGTTCAAACATCAGCATCAAGATGTACGTATGTTGTAACCTGCTTGTTAGTTTATGTTAAGTACTATATACATAAGCAAACGAAAGCAACTGTTACCACTTCGAATGCGATCTTTTCGTTCTCTAATGTGCTTCCTGGAAATCCCCCACCAATATCTAACAAGTGAAAGTTAAACCCAACGTCCTTTGCGAAATCAAAAAGATCCTTTGAGTCTCTGATCGCCTTCTGGTATGGTTTAGCGCTGGCGGTGCAACCTCCAACATGAAAACTGCAATTTGTGTTATGAAACGTATAACTGATGATTCCGATCATGCCTGATTTTACTAACCTCACCGTTTATCTGAAATAATGTCTATGTGAATCATTTTATCCCTCTTACATATTTTCAATGAATTTAGTTTTGGATGATCAAGCCGTTGCAATACGCAATACGGCTGAAATAAAATGCAACACGAAAACAAAATTTACCAAAGGTTTTTGTAAAAATTACTTATTCAGACAATTAAACATGTCAAAAGCCTATTTTGATTTGTCACAAGCTGATTTAACTTTTTTGTCCACATAGAATATTTAACCACTTACGCAAAAATTATAAGGTTAAAAAACCTTTTCTTGACCAATACGTGAAACTTTAAGTTCAGAAAAACTTAATCTTTAGGTCAACTAAGGATTGCGTGCACAGAATGCTTAACTCCGATTGAAATTATTTGTAAGCTTATAGGTTATAACAATCGAACCTGATTCCAATCATTGAGAGACCAAGTTCGGCAGCTTTTCGTATTAGGTATTTGGAATATTCAACAGTGGCTCCAAACTTGTTGTAAAACTTAATTTCAGCTTCACTGTCATCAGTTCGAATCCGCAGAACTATTCTAAGTAAAACAGGCAATTGGAAAAACATACGCGGTCGTACACTGGTTTATAAACTCTTTTGTGGACTTTTGGCGTCTTCTGATGCTCTGAAATGTTTTTTCATGGTTAAAAACGGGCCTTGTATTGCAGGGCCACCATATCTACGTGAGCAACGTACGGTTTCAATAAATTTCCAACTCCTGGCGGTTTCAATAAATTTCTTTGGCGACTCCAAACTTGCGTTATATTGTGTTATATTGCATGTTTTTTACGTGTTATCAACCCAAACAGTCCCATTTTTGTCTAAATAGTATTACTGTTACAAAGATAAACGCATTTTTTAATAAGTTAAAAAAACAAAAGTTCTATACAACTCGTTTAAGGGGATTTAGGGCGACCCGGCCCTTTTTATAGTTTAAGGGCGACCCTCCTTTTTACAGGGTTTCGAGAGCTTTCATGACGCAAAATAAACCAAAAATTGCCGTTCAGTTCATTCATCGTATACTAAACAAAATAAACCTTCGAGTTTCCTAGTAAAACAATTTTGGTAAGAACCAGTAGGTTGGAATTAAAAGACGTTAAATTCCGGACAACAAGAGTGTGCTTAAATATTTTCCGGACTCCGATTTTACACCCAAATTCCGGACATGTCCGGAAAATTCCGGACGTCTGGTCACCCTAATGTATGAGTACAGTCCGGAAACTAGGTTCTTCAACAGGGGCCTTTTTAGTTCTAATAGGGCGATTTCAAAGTACGAAAAAAATACATATAAGAACTGTGGGATAAACAAAATGACTTCGCCAAAGCTTATTTGTAACCAGATTTTGTTCGTCTTGCAAACTATAAAACCACAGGCACAAGAAGACATTTAAAAAACTGTCTTCACGGTCATGGGAACACTCGAAAAAAGGTATGTACGGCGACGGGCAATACCTTTTGAACACAACGGTAACACGTTTTTAATCAAAGTTGTTTCGCTTTTACAACTCCTAAAGCGCCTTTGAAACTGCAAAGTATTTGCATCTTTTAATTTGGTAATCAATTTGGTATTAAGCATACCTTTTTCGTAAAATGAGTGTCCTCTGCGGAGTAATACCCCTGTTCCCATCACAACAGATTATTTGCGCATAGACGTAATCTTGGCTATGATGTCACAAACTTTAAGATTAACTGAAATTACCTTGCATGTTACAGTAGCAATTAAATTCGGTTTTGACTCGTAACGGTAACTTTCGTGTTGCTGAGTTAATCTATCTGCCCACCTCTGCTCAAGAAGCAAAAGCGTTCGACTAAAACTATTTAACAGTAGCCCAATGCTTAAAAACAGGAGGAAGTTGATGTTTGCCCCACGGTTTATAATAAGAAAACGTACTAATTGTAAAACATTTTTTTCAATTCTATTCTTACTTTACTTTCGGCCACATGCTTTTTATCTTCATCAGTTCGTCTTCGTTGTCCACTGTCGTCATTGTGACGCCACGTCGCCGCGCGTCGCAAATGTGTGACGCAAACTTGCAAGTGCTGGCAAAGATGACGCGTGAGGGGTCGACACCACATTTTAACACACTGTTCAGTTCGTTCTAAAAAAAAGGAATACAATTAGTTTTTTGGGGGTCAAACTTTTACCCGACTGTCTAAGTATGCTTGAAAACATCTTCCTAATGTTCGCTTACTTTAAATGTCACTTTAAGTCAAGAGAAGAAATTCTGTTGTAAATCCGACCTTTAACTGATCTAGTTGTGTAAAACTGTGTTTTTACAGAAATCTTCCTGAACCAACGTGCGCTCAATACGGATGATTCAAGTTACGGATAATCATCACTTAGTAACTGAAGCTTTCAGTACACCTAAATCAATCCGTGTTTTTCGTGTTGCAATGTATTGATCTAGTTGTGGTTCGACTTACATCGTGCTCACCTCTAAAATGGCTCGTATCGTGGATCCCACCGCAGACTTGCTGCGCCTTTGCCATGTGGGAATGCTTAGTGGCCAGCTGATTGGGTATGGCGCCTTAAGTAGGCCTGGCGTACTATAAAATATCTGATCCAGCACTGACCTTGCTCGCACAGTCAAATCCAGCTCCTAATGCAGCTATTGTTCGAATCACTGGAGTAAGTGAATTTGACTTTACAGCATAATAAGGTTGAACTCGAGGCAGTTCTTGTGTCCAACGATGAAACTGCGAAACTACAACACCAAGATCACAGACATAAAACGATTCGTCCCAATCCTGTTGAAAACAAATGGAAATCAACTAAGGAACATCATTACTTCATTTTTGCAGTGTTTGACAAAGGAAACTGTGTTGAGTCATGTTAAGTTGACATTATTTCTCTTGATGAACGACAACAAAGCGGCAGAATTCCGCTAAAACAATTACCAAGGGGAAAAGTAGAGCACCGTAGTTTTGCGAAACGCAAAACGCGCACAATTAGTGGATAATGGTAAAACGCGCTGACATATATGTAGTATTATACATCAGTGGTCGGCAACCGCCGAGTTCGTTACCGGGCCGTATAATTTTTCAGGTTAAACCTTTCAAACAATTAGCTCACGTATTCCTGGGATGAAAAACTAATTTAGGCGTTTTCGTTGCTAAAAATTTGTAGTTTTTTTTAAGGACGACTAGCGATAAAATTTTAGTTCAAAAAACGGTCCGCAGTAGAAAAAAGGTTGCCAACCCCTGTACTACATGATGATAAAAATTAAAAGTTGTTACCAACCAATCAACCATGCTTGTAAAATTCAGTTGAAATACAAAATAGTGCCGTCAAACCTCCCGACATGATCTATAGCGTAATTTTAAGTTGTCTTAACATCCGGTTTAACGGAGCAATTGTTGAATGCTTGTCTACAACCTTATTGTTTTGTTGGGGTCTGTTATGAACGGATCGAACAGTTTTGTTAGTTGAAAATAGGCTTTTTCTGCGACAAAT
The DNA here is from genome assembly GCA_003260075.1 of Phallusia mammillata. Taxonomy (NCBI): domain Eukaryota; kingdom Metazoa; phylum Chordata; class Ascidiacea; order Phlebobranchia; family Ascidiidae; genus Phallusia; species Phallusia mammillata. The sequence goes on along the minus strand of QLIY01001103.1, from coordinate 33,049 downwards.
AACTTGAGACCTACACGTGGGTAAACAACAAAATGCTGCATAAAGTTGAATGTCCTGCAGGCATACTTTATCAATTTTAATTTACACAGCGTTTTTTGTAATCCCAGCAACATGACGCAATAGTTTTTTTTTTAACAAAAGATCAACAGAAGATTACTTGCTCAAACAAACTGTTGGGTTAAAAAGTACTTCTTAAACGCTTGAGTGACTTTCGAAACATTTGCCCTGTTCTTTAACAAAAAGTTAATTAACATTTAGCCTATGCACTGATTGTGTAACCGATACTGGAAAATCATATCTAAACATACCTCAGCATTTTTGGTCGCGGCTATTGTGAGCTTAGCAAAATCTGTAATGGTAGTTCCATCTGGAACAACCGTTACAACCTGATCTCGAGGACAAAACACCGGTTCAGCAAAACATATGTCGTAAACGTTTGATGAAGACATAACCTAATGCAACAACACAATGCAGTCCACTTCACGAAGAGATAAGTTGTTTTCTGTTCTAGTCCACGCGTTCGACACGCATGCGTGAACATATTGACCTAATGATTTGTTTGGGCAAACAAATATATGCATAGTCATGCTCGCACATTGCAATAAAACCGATTTAAGTTTTAGCACTATTCCAATTATATTTTTTCAAAACTAAACGGTCTCTGATTTAGGTTTGAAATCTCAAATTCACCTTTTTGTAACTAGTTGTGCATGCTTGTTTAAAATTGCTTGTTTTTGCATTTTGCGTGAAACTATAAAAATCACTGTATTTTTAATACTATTTCTATTAATCTGGACTGAGGTCTCTAGGCGTTGGGGATTTTTGTTTACAAAGGTTGTTGATCATTAATTCATTATGGTGTAAGACTGTAGGAAGACAAAACACACTGTTTTAACAATGAAAGTTAGGAGTAGGACATCATCTTGCATAATGTCAAGTCTGTCAAGTTTCAATACATTTTATTCAAAAAGTTTGCTTTTTACAGAATCATGTAGTTGAATCTTGAATGACAAGTGACTCAAAACACTGTTAATTTTCCCATTAAAATTGGTGTGTATTCAAATAAGTGTACTGAATTTGTTGCCACAAAAAAACTATATGTGTCGTTATAATGGCAAAAGGGCACAAACTGGTGATACAGGTGAAAAGTTCCCTCGAATAAATGGATGGCATTTGCCTTTAAACGGTTTACAGGTACAAAAGTTTTACACTTCCACATTTATTATTAATTAGGAGGTTACAAGATCTGAGAATCAACAATGCCTACTGTACCTTTAACCACTGAATTTGGTCTCATACTGCTGCATGATTAGAGTTTTTTTTTCTTTTACTAACAAAAAAATGCTTCTGTTTTATCAAAATCTTTGCACAACTTTCTCCAACAGTAAATCAAAGGAAGTGAGCATGCTCACTGCAGTCACCTGTTCATAGATATATAATATTCAATCTTGTTTTTTTTTTTGACAAATAGCTGTTTTTTCATATGAAACTTTTGCAGCTAAAAAAATTACAATTGGAATTGTTTACAGATTTTGGCATGGGGTGTGGAAGCAGTTTGTGCCCTGATGACTTTTGGAGTTGAAATCATTGCGCTTCCAGCAAGCTCCTGGCCTGCAGCTTACGCAGTAGGATTTTAAAAAAATCTTTTTTGTTAAAATATGAAAATTGGATTAGTATGACCACACAGTGTGTTTAAGAGTTGGAGGTCAAGAAATGTTCCTTAATACAAGCGAAAATGTCTTGTTCTTGTCTGCCTGATAACAAAGAGTTTTGTCTTAAATACATCTATCTTTCCACTGTCTTATTATAGATTTTATTGTAACAATGGGGACACATACAATAAAAGAGGTTGAGTAAATTGATTTTTTTTATTTTTGTAGTGTATGGGAGTTGGATATGTTGTTCATTTGACATTTTTAATTGTTGCAACCACAATAAACCCTGCTGATGACAATGCTGAAGCTAGAATAAACAACGTTAATGGACCAATGCCAAAATTTGATCGATCACAACACCGGCATGTTATAGAAAATAATTATTGCCATATTTGTGAAGTTCCTGTGTAAGTATTGAGTATTGAATGGCATTGTTATGCTCTTTGTCATATATATTTCCAATTAATGCTTTTAAAGCCTAATGGGAAACATTGCCTTAAAATTTTGAAATTAGTGACTGAATTCAGGGTCATATCACTTCTTCATGTAAGTCCCCGACTTAAAGGATTGGTTTATATTGTTTTCCTGTTGAAATTTTTTAGGTAGAATGGAAAGTTAAGTTGAGTTTATATTGCGTGGCAAAAAAACACATTTGCACTGAACAACCACCAAGGCAATATTGGTTGCCCCATGTTAAAATTTTATGGAACACAAAACAATAGATAATTAATTGGTGAACCATGCGCTCAAATGTTCATAAAAAACACTATGCTGTGGTTTGTCAATGCCACTCATCAAAAAGTGCAAACAAATTGGGCATGTTTAGATGGCATTGCAGAAAATATAATATTGTTTGTACCTGTAATTTAAAGATGCCTATTGTTTAATGTGTATTGTTTTTTAGAGGTGTGCAAAGCAAGCATTGTAGTGCCTGTAACAAGTGTGTTGCAGTGTTTGACCATCACTGCAAATGGCTAAATAACTGTGTTGGGAAGAAAAACTACAGGTACTTCTGTTCCACATTTCTACTAAACTTGAAGCAAACATGTGGCTTAGTGAATTTTAATTGATGTTTTTGTTTTAAGAAAAAAAAATTACCAGGTTGTAATAAATATTGTTCACAAGTCCTTTAACTATATATACATGAGTGCACATGTTATAAGTTTGATTGGTAATGAAGTTTGGGTATCCATGACAACACTGCAACCCCATTTTGATCCAATTTGTTGCCCACTGCAATCTCACTTTTAACACTAAATTACATGTGTTTTAAGCCTGCAAAGTGTGCTGCAAAAACGTTTTTTTAACATAGATTTTAGGCCTGTTAAGAGACCCACTCCTTACTTCTTATTGTTTTGCCATCAAATTTTTTAAACTTGCGTAATTTTTTTTTTTCACAGAGCCTTTTTAGTTTTAATTTTCACGGGCCTTATTGAATCAATTGGAATGATGGTAATTTCTTTGCTTGTTTTTATAAATGCTGTTCAGGGTTTTCAGTGGCTTAATCAAGGTAAGAGTGATGTTAAAGTTAAATTAAGATGTGTAATAAAAATAAGAGAAGGTTTATATTAAAAGCATAACAGGTTATTATTTTAATTTGTAATAACTTGAAATTTTGAAAGCAAAAAAAGACTACTGTGTGTTTTGTGTGCATTTTTTACTATTATTGATAATTATGACGCATTTCTATCAGTTTATTTTAAATGTTGTGTCAGAAAAGATGTCCCTAACCTGGAGTCTGTTATTCCAAAAAGGGCAATAGGTTGGGGGTGACTATTGCGGAAAAAAAAAATATATAACTTATAGTGCCCATCTTGTGATCACAGATGTTTGGTGGAGCAGCTCATCAACCAACAATGCAACCCAAATCACTTTTGAAGTTTTCATTGCTATCAAAATGATTCTTGTGGTTCTTATCATCATACTGCTACTTCAACTTTTTTCGTTCCATATGCTTTTGGGTAAGTATAAACAAGACAAGAAATTTAGTCTGTTTTTTGCACATTCTGAAATATATACTAATTATCTGCTACTGAGGGTAATAAAAAGATTTAATTTGCAATTAGGATTTGGTAAAATCTTATTTGGGGCATGACTTGTTTTATCAACAATGTAACGTGAATATAGCTCAGATTTAAATTGATTTTTAAACAACATCATTTGAGCGCTTGTTTTTTTATGTACAATATTCTTAGTCCGTTTTGGGGATTCATGACCATATTTACCCTAGCTCTCCAGTTAAAATGTTACTATCAATGTTACTCGTATTGGGTTTGTTTTTGTTAACAACTCATTAAATATTTATTGTTTCAAATAATGTTAGCAAACCAATGAGTGCCAGTGCATTATGCACTTCCTGCATATTTTATGAGTAGTTTTCATTGTATTACATGTGTACGATTGCTGCTGATCTTGTTAATCTTATTATTGATTCAAACTGTATCGCAAACAATTGTTTACCACCTTGTAGAGAAAATCGTTTGGTTTATCACCTTCTGCCTAACCACATAACTCGAAAATTTGAATAGATACTGAAATATGGAATTACTTGAGGTGTTGATTTCTATTTGAAATGTTTTTTTTCCAATAAACACTGTAGATTGTTGGAAGAAGATGTTGATAAAACTTCAAAAACACTGTCTTATGCATGTGAGGAGTGTGTGGCATGCTTTGAAGTGTATGATGCAATGTTGTGAATGAGAAAAAAAAATGACTTTTATTTTGCTATTTCACTCCCTAGTTAAACAACATACTCCCTAACTGTCATTTCTTGCAAACTCTATTAAGAATACAGGCAATCATTTGCACAATCTACTTTAGGACAAATATGACAAAAACATTTACTCTAGGCTACAACTTTACTTGCTGGTAGCTCATTATCTAGCAACTAAAATTAAAATGTATCTTACATTTTGTCATGTTGGTTGTTTTTCAGCTCATGTTTTTTTTTCAGTTTATCGAAATATGACAACCTATGAGTACATTAAGAAGAGTATGGCCAAAACTGACCGCAAGAAAACTGACCAACAGACAGCACCACCACCGAGCATGGAAAACGGAACAATATGTAACGACCCACTGGACAGTACAGGTGTAAATGAAGAAGCCAATTCAAGTACACCAAGACACACCAATGTAAAAGCAGTCAGTGAAATCGTAGACAAAGACATCCCAAAACATGCTTTGTTAAAAGGCAACAAAGGGACTGTATACAATACAACAGACAATACTGGAACACATACACATCTAAACAATACATATGTCAATGATGAGAGTGTGGTAGTCTCTGCTCGAGTCAACTTTTCTAATATTCTTAACACCAGTAACAACTCAAATCAATTGCAAACTGAGTTGGCTGTCACTGCAACTGAGGAAAGAGATTTGCCACACACTGTGCCTGATGCCAATGAAGTAAATAGTTCTATTGTATAGTTGCTTTATATTTAACACCACTAACTTTCCCGCATGTATTTTTTGTAGAGAAATGTGCCTGTTCGCCGAAAAAAGAGAAACAAAGGGCATTCAAAAAAGTCTATAAACAGCAATGAAGTCAGGCCCCTGCCACCTTTATATAATAATACAAAACTTGATGTTTTACATGCAGAACATTCAAATTTCAGGAAATTGCCTCCTATTCCGTCCACCCTGGCTTAAACCTGTAGTTATTTTGTGACGCTTATCCCAATTCCACACATATTAGCTGGGGCATTGGGGTAAACCCCAGTTTTCCAAAAATATTTGCAAAGATTATTTTTTTGGATTTGAATAGAAAGTATGAAAACATTTCATGCACTTTTAGCACAAGGCAAGCACAGATTTAACAAAAAACTTAAACAAAAAAGTGAAATTTCAGTATGGTAACTTTATTTGCACTCTACTATTAAGCTGTTCAAAAAAAACGACGACACGTTTTTTAAATGCATTTAAAAAAATAATTTGTAAATGAAATTAAAAACATAATGTTCACCCGTCAATCCCTGAGTAGTTTTTGTGTGTGTCTTGTTTTGACGTAGCCCCCTTTTGGTGCACTTTTACACTTTCCATTTGATTTAGCGATTCCAATGTATTATTGCACTCTTACTTGCTTATTTACGGTGCTTTACTCTACTACTCTACAAGTGCTATCATCATGAATCCTTCCCACATGAATGTTATCAAAGCTCGTTATTACATGCTTAACTTTGCAAGTTTACAGAATTATAACTAAACCTCATGTATTTCACCCCAAGTAATAGTGAAAATCACTAAGAACAAACTTAATAGTCTACTTCCATTCAAAAATTCATGCTATATTTTGGGCCCAGTGGTTATGTCTATATTGCTCCCCCCCCCCCCCCCCCCCCCCCCCCCCCCCCCCCCCCCCCCCCCCCCCCCCCCCCCCCCCCCCCCCCCCCCCCCCCCCCCCCCCCCCCCCCCCCCCCCAAATAACAGCCAGTATGAATTGTCCAGAAAATGTAAGGACAAAATAGTCACCTTAACAAGAAAGCACTTCCAGGAACTGTAGTAACCGCTATAGTAAACAGTTATGTTTACATTGTGTAATAGCAATGAATCCACTTCAAGGAAATGTGCGAAGCTGGGTATGTTATGATCTGCTTTGAATATGTTTATGCGGAATAGTCTCACTGTGTTCAAATTTCATTTTGTTATATTGATACTTGTGTATTTTCAGAATTTATCACTGTTTTAAGCTTGTGTACTGAAAAAGTGAACAAAGTATTCAGACCAATTTGTGTGTCTGCTGTGTTTGAATATGTGTAAGGTATGAGGGTCACATGCCATAAAAAGCTAAAACGAGACATGCAGTGCATAAAATGTTTATTGATTTTTAAAAACACAGTTAAAAAAAAGTAGAAATAGGTAGGAATAACAATTATTTCATTTTTCATGTAAACAAAAAAAAAAACTGTGCGTCGCGACGCCCTGGTGCGTAGTTTCAATTTTCCAAGGGCGTCGCAAAAAAGTTTTGTTTCGTGGCTTTTTGTTGTTGTATCAATAAACCCGACTTTAATAATAAGTTTCCTCATTAACTTTTATTTGCTGGTGCGTCGCAAGTCCAGAAAAACTTGTCCAGGGGCGTCGCAACAAAAAAAGTTTGAGAACCACTGTCTTACAACATTATAAAAAGTGCAACAACAAAAATGAATACTGTTTGCATCAGAAAAAAATCTGTTTGCATTAGAGTTTTACAAAGGCATATACACCTAAATTTTCATCATCTACACTCTACAGCTTGGTTTTGAATATTCCATGCAGCGGAAATGGAACAACTGTATCCACCTGTTGAAACATACCAGGTTACATAACTACAGTGGGACATATGACCTGAGAGCACAATTGAAAATAAACAGTGTCACAACAATACTTTTACAGCAAAACTTAATTTTCATGAACCTTATCTCATGTAAATTTATATATAGTATGAACATTGATCTGAACCCAGTACCATAAGGTACTTTCATACACAAACAGTATATTTTTATTAAAGGTGGCTCAGAATAAATTTTGTTAGGAACACATGAAAAACATCAAAAACTTTGTCCCATAATTTACCTAATAAGTTTTCACACACTAACATACCTTTCTAAATTCCAAAACAATTATCAACCTTATCAATTTGGTGTTCTAACAAAATACAACTACTTTGTCATGATGCTTTTTTACGCAAAATAAATTTAATTGCAAAACTAAAAATTTTGTTATTGAAGTACTCATCAACCAAATGTTATTGGCAAATCACGATAGTCAGTAAAACAGCTGTTTTCTATGATAATGTCAATTATACCTCAGCTCTTGCGATTTCTGTCATATCGCTTGCATCAAGAATTACCATAAAGACAGGCTTTCCTTGCTCCAAATTGATTACAGTTGACAGAAGGATTCCATCATCCTCTGCAGTGGAGCCAGGTCTGGCCACAAATATTGGTTCAGAAGGAACACAATTCTGTTAAAAATAAGAGATTAATTCAAATAAGTGTGTATGCTAAGCAAAATAGGTTATAACTAGTGATAGGCCCAAACTGCAAGTGTTCTGTTTGATTGAGCACCGAGCACAGTGCTCTGTTGAACACACACAGTGTATTGCGACATTTTTCCTGATATGTCTTTTTTTACTTTTTAAGTCCTGTATCTAGTCACCAGGGCCATATTTAGGCTGTAAAAGCACCTTCTGCATAACATATGAGACAAGACAATGTAAGTGAAACAATATGTTTCAGAAACATATATGTTTTTTGTTTAATAACTGCAAATAATTAAAAAACACTTGTGATGTTTACAAGCCTGTGACTTGCCTGTTGCATTTTTGTGCAATAAGCAAGTAGTCAAGTAGGATGTCACAGTGACCGCATACTTTAAATTAAGGTTAAAATTGGTTTTTTAATGCTCAGCTTAATTCCGGCAACTGGTCGACCAAGTATTATTACTGAGTTTTTGCGTCCAGGCTGGGTTTGGCCCATCCCTAGTAAAATCTTTTTGCCCAAATTAAAAAAAATTCAATGGTGATGTCACTTAAACAAATAGTTGTTGGATAAACTTATAAAACCTTTGAGAAATGTTATCAGTATGATTAAAATAAACAAAAATTAACCTACTTCTTGTTGCCATATTTTTGCCTGTTTGGTTTCTATGTCCACTTTAACCAATTGATCTGATGGAAAAACTTTCTCATGTCCAATAGTGTAGAAGTACCTGTGATTAATAAAACAGTTTACATGTCAGTGAACGTAGAAACATTAACCTTGATGTTTTAAAAGCTGCAGCAAAGGGTCAGTTCTAGGTTTTTGTTTTACCTGTACTTAAAGCAAGAGCTATTGTTTATAAAATCCTTAACCTAACCAGCCATCAAATTGGTATTTTATTTCAAATTTAAATTTGTTTCATGTGTCAAAGCTTTATTTTAAACTATGTATTTGATACAATATGTTACCTGTATTTTAAACCATTATATGCATAGTTGATTCTGGGAAGTTCAATGCTGGATGGAGCATTGCGGCTCAAAATTTCTGGTTCTAGAAAAACACTTCCATCTTCTTGAAGCTTTGCAGAAGCTTCACAGCCAAACGAAGTTACTGCTTGACCTGAAATATATGTATATACATGTAAAGCAAGTGTTATCTGTATGTTTTCAGTCTTTTCTTGGTTAATCGAGAATACAATTGTCCAACTGCTTTTAGTTCAGGAGGCACATTTCAAGAACCTGTGCATTGTATGTTGCACACCTCTTGGTTTAGTGCACTTGGAACCAAATGTATTAATATAGTGGCAAAAACATTGCTAACCTATTTTGTTATTGATGGCCTAAATAGATGCAACCCACTACACTTAAGTTGATAATGTATGTGGGAAAATTCTTACCCACAACAAGACTTTCTGTTGACAATGGCAACAAAAAACGGATGGCTTTGGTCATGTTTTCTGGCAGCGCAGTTATCTCACCCTTTTTCAGTTTTTCTACAGACCTGAAAAAATGAATAGTGGGTTTTCATCCAAAATTTGATTGTATATTTTATGTGGATCACAATTTACTTACCACAAATTCCATCCGGTGTTGGGTTTGTCAGAGGCAATCATGTCGATAACTAAGAAATGTTTTCCATTCTCTTCAACCTCATGACAGTTTATGAAGTGAAAACAAAACTTTGCTTTCGCCACAAACTTAATTGGAATCTGTTTTCCTGTTTCTTTCTCAACAATATGAAACTGAAACATAAGACTTTCTTAAAAAATTTTATCATGTCATTTAGATTCTCCTAGCACAACTAACAAATTTGTCTACCAGCTTAAATCTATTAAAACATTAGTGTTAAATGCGCACAAGTGGCAAGAAAGGAAAAAAATATCAGCATATTTCAAAAAAAAACATGCTGATAAAAAAATATCGTATTTCAAGACACCCACATACAATTGATGGCCTTTTTAGATCTTCCACCAAGCATGACAAAATACTGTTCCAAGTATATCCACTGGCAAGCAGTTTAAAAATGTTTATCCTCAAATTTTGATCATGAAGAACTATGTGGTTTCTTGTCAAACCAAAACTGTGAAATTAATACAAGATTGGTATTACTTTCAAAATTTGGTTGGGTATTAAAAAGATTGACAACAAGAAAATCACACAATTAAAAAATGCAAAAAACACTTTTGTTGGGGTCTATATACATAAATAATAAAGGTCAATGACCAACATGTAAGCTTTTGGCCTGAAAACTCGTAATGTTGTTCAACAAGCCATCAATTTTTAAGAGACTAATAAGTTGAGTTGAGTTTATTTCGCTTGGTGAAAGACAACATAGCAACACAATTGCACTAAAACAATCACCAAGTTGCAAATAGCAGCGCAACATTGGAACATTATGGAGCGCAAAAAAGTGGAGGGCACAATTGGTAGATGATGGCTAAACGCGCTGCAGCTAAACGGTCATTATAAGGCAGTGGTTCTCAAACTTTTTTGACCGCGACCCAAATCTGAGCATTATGAACATCTCACGACCCAAGCCTCAAATATTAAAAAATGTAACAATTTCGAGGCCACGTCGTGGCCGCACTGGGTCTGCCCATGTCAAAATGGCTGCAGGTTTAACGAGTTCGATTCAACAATACTGCATAACACAACACATATTGTGGCTTTGCAGCACCATAGAAGTGTATCCCAAATCTAAAAAAGGTTCCTTGTACGAATACTTACTCATCCTTAAACGGTATCTGTTACATCTCCACGTTCAGTTTCGCATGATTAACTTTTATTCCCCGTGCTGTGACGTAACAATCGTCATGTGCGTAACAGTACAATTGGAAGGCTATTGTCAGTATTTTGCAATGATCAGTTCATTTTACTGTACAACGTGGTCGAGTGAGTGGACTTTACTACTACTACATTAAGTAAATTCGTTTGGGTAGAATTGAACCACCATAGCGCGACCCATTTTTTGACCCTGCTCACAAAAAAGTGAGGTTGGTGCATTGAGAGTAAAAACGACTGGGGGTGGGACGGTGGTGAAACCAGTCAAGCGGGCCCTATAAACTAACCACCCGTGTTAGGAAAAGAGGGTGGGGTTCGACAGGAAAAGAAACCATCGAAAGAAACTCTGCCGGATAGTTTTCAGGCGCCGGAAGATAGAGCACACACAAGTACATATTCATGCTGTTAGTACACTTTGGACTAATATAAAGTTATCCAGGGAATTTAAATGGAAAAAAATAATAGACTACTCTTTTGAATAACTTAGATGTAGGAATAGGATTAAAGCAGGTTCATGAATCCCGTTGCTATATAGTCTTAGCTTGTAAATTAACTGCTACCATCTTCGTAATGAAACAAATAAACTTATTCATATGTGACATGTTATTAATATTGGTACATTTATGCCTTTTTATAGTGGTTCTTGGCAACCATTAGTTTCGTTTATATTTTATTATTCCTGACCTGTGGAAATATGTTGGTTGAAATTGGTCATCAAGAGGTATTTTAGAATGAACTTCCAACTGCTGCATTGGGTCCACTTCAGCAAACTTACACGATGGAACTTTTACAATGCAATAACATGCATTAGCACCAAACATGGTTCCAATGTTAAAATAATCACCATTCGCGTCTGGTAAAATAATATAACATTATGAATGGTGATAAATAATGCATTTTATCCTTTAAGTCAGGGGTGGGCAACCTGTGGCCCGCGGGCCGCATGCGGCCCTTCTTTAAAAGTTGTGCTGCCCGCAGAGACGCTTGGATTTTAGAAGTACTGGCAAACAAGTCCAATTATTACATATTTTTTAGCTGATTAATGCGCCTGATGCTAGTTTTCTGCGACCTGGCAAAATGTGGATAGAATCAAATATGAATTATACCTGTAGTTAAGCATATTAGCAACAAAGTAAAATCACTTTGTGTTATACACAGGTGGGGCCCGCAATCCAATTTTGACATTTGTAATTGGCCCCACAGTAAAAAAGGTTGCCCGCCCCTGCTTTAAGTCAAAGATTGTCCAATTTTTCATGTTCATGGTAATAATAATTTTCTAATTGTTTTTACTTTTTTTGCTATTATCTTATCTTACACTTTCAATTGTAACTGTTTCATTACATATATGATTCAAAATCTGCATGATTATCTGAGCAATTTTTACAAATATGAAAAAACATTGTCAGGGCCACAATAGTTATGAAATTACCCAAATTGTTTGATTAATCAAAATGCAATTAACCTGATTCATTTGAATATATTGACTAACTTAGACTATGCAAGTAAAGTGGAGATTAAAGGTTTAAAAAAAATAATTACTGGGGGTGGACAAATAACAATCTTAATGTGTTTACCATGGTGTGGATGAGCCGTAGTTATAGGAAGGTTTAAAAGCTTTTTAAAGTTAAGTTTATTTTCTGTTTCCAACGTTTCTGGGTTAATCCTGAATGCATGACCAGCATCAGTAATTGTGTAGTGTGCATCACCCAAAGCTGCAATATTGACATTGCATGCATCTTGAGGAGGACTCACAGTCATTTGAGTAAAGAGTCTGCAAATAAAATGTGATGTTTTTTCAACAATAGAATAAATCATCAAAATACATAATTTACCACAGCATAGCAGTTTATTTTTACTTCATGTAATTAAGTTTTTATCAATCTCTTTTAGGCCAATGATCTTTTTATATTTCAACTATTTATGAAGGCCGTAATCTGTTAATGGAATGACTTTTCTTGCACTTTAATTCAATTTGTCAGAATCAAAATCTGTTTCCTAGTTTGTTCACAGACACAGGGCAAAATTTTTTGTCAAAAGACTAAAATAAAACAAAAGATCAAATTTAAATTGTGTCCCAATCAGCAAGAGGGCTAATAAAAACCTTGAGAACATGTTCTTGCATGGATCAGGAAAAGAGGCATGACCAAATGTTCCATACAGCAGCCGATTATGAGCATGGTTGTGTTTGAATGATTCGGATTTCAAAAACTTGCTTTTGTAGCTCACAACTCCATTTTCAATTATAAATCTGCAATAAAATAAATCTCATTTAATTTTTAAAAAACACACTTTTAAAGCAAGAGTGCTAAAAATGCACAAATGATTGCCAAATCGTTTAGTCAAGTTTAGTGATATAACTAGATTGCACCTTTTGACACAATTGGGATATTATGTGATAAATCACATTTCTTTACAACTGTATATTTTTTTAAAACAAGTGAACACAATCGCTGCCTTCAGCACAATAGGGACCTGCAATGCAGCGGTCAATTGCAAAATGGTTGAGCACCACTGAATAAAGGGTAACTTATATATTCAATTTTAAAATTAGAAGATATCGGGTGGTTTTCCCTGGTCTACAATGGAAAACACGGCAATAACACATTCTTATAGTATACAAGCCACACTGCATATTTTCTCCCATGCAAAATGACCAATTGTGGGGGGCTAATTGGTTGACTGAAGGGCTTTAGGCCGTGGTGGAATTCAATTTTTTGTCAGCCGGTTCTATCACAAAAGTCATATTTTTCAGCTGGTTCTGATACAAAAAATCATATACAGTAACCAGTAATGCTAACCGGTTCGCTGATCTCACAAAAATCCCATCACTGGCTATAGGGTAAAAAACACAATCAACTGACAAAAACAACACATTCCACAAACTTTGTACATTACAATAATATGCTTTACAAACAGTGCAAATTTAAATTGAAGTGGGTATGATTTTCAAAATTAGTACCGGTATTTTTTCACATTGTATAAACCTTACTTATGTAGCAATGCATGTCCATCAAAATAGTGATCAAAAGTATCACCACCAATTTCAAATTCACCAGGTCCATTTCGTATCACTTCGCCTTTAAGCCATAGTGGTATACTGCCTGTAATGGAATTTTGTCATAAGTATAGCAAAAAAGTGTGGTTATAAAAACTGATTTGCATCATTTAATGCACAACTTTTTATGCAATCTAGCTTCCATGCTCTTGATAATGACAGTGAAAAAAAGCATACATTTGGCAAGTAAAACAGAACAATACCAGATTTAAAAACTAACCCTTTATTTCACAAAGCTTTTCCTTTGTTTCCATTCCATTAGCAAATGCTCTTGCGACGTTGGTGTGTGCCATGATTATTTTTACTTCATTGACAAATAAAATCCACCTGAAAAAGATTTATCAACCTGAAAAACCTTGTTGGAACTCTGCATTATAATAAATTCACTATTAAAATCGCTATAGCAGTTTATTTTCTATTTAGACTCAAATGAACACAAATATTGTGTCCAAACATGGGTTAGCCACAACAAATGTGTCTAATTACCATTACGTTATCTTCTGTAGGTCTTGTGACGTTGCTGTTTACCGCAGTGTCATTCTGGTCAAATTTCACGTGTTTATATTCGCCTCCCTCGGCGTCACGTGAAAAAATGTTTCATGTTACCTCATAGTACAAACAAAACGCTGGAACATGTACCAATGTATGTTGCAATCGTGCTGAAATTGCGAACGCATTTTTAATCCGCATTCCACGAATATATAGTACCCTGCAATTGTGCTGAAATTTTTCCGCAGTCCTGTTACCACAGTCGTACTTATGTTGCATCATGCTCTGCTGCAATACAATGTGGAACTGCAGATGCAGACCCTACAACATGCTGCAATGGTGGCGAAATTTGCAACTACAAACGTTTTAAACAAGTTATTTACAAAATCAAAATAAAATGAAATATATTTGCAACAAAATTGCGTCTAACCATAGACATTCTATGGTCTAACTAAACCAACCCCCCAGATTTTATTATTACGGCTGTTAATTATCACTAGAAGTGGATGACCGAAAAGTTCGCATTTTTACCCGCCAAAATTAAAGTCATAAGTTAAGAATAAGGACATCAAGTTTAATTTAACATAGGAAGGCGCAACTTTAGGGTGACTTTACAAAGCAGGTTTTATATTTAATTACTTTATTCCTATTGTGGTAATACGCAAACTGCGGCCAGCAGTGTTTGCACTATTCAGCAGTGTCCATGCAGGTTCCAAGATTACATGTATAAAGTTGTAAACCTGTATACAGTATACTATTAATCTAGTTTACCGATCTACTCTAGAATAAGCTAAATATAATCAATTTGCTTTACAAAATACGGAATTATATTGCTATTTTGGAGTAAAGTCCTTTTTAGGGGTGGAGTGACTGGTGAGTTACGCGCTGGCTGTTCTGCAATTTAGCATTTTCATTTACCTCCGGATATTACAATTAATATATATTTGTGTACAAATACGTGTAAGTCAGGGACATTTTTTAACGTTTTATTATTACAAAATCTCACTCCAACCAAGTATGACTAACTGTCGGCAGGTTTTTCCACAATACGCAGTTGTTTTAATTAATGGTTTCAGCATGTTACCATTTGCATGAAGCCTGGCCATAGCATTCATTTTATTAAAATTGATCCTTTAGTTATATATTTTATATTTCAAAGGATCCTGTTTGATCTGTTGCATTTTCAATCTGGATTAAATATTGACTATGATTTGCAAAATGTTTTTTTTTAATTAGTGGTAGGCATATGTAACAGAGTTCAATACAGTTGATTTTACTTAAACTTGAAGTATTCATGGTGATGCCTTCCCCATCCCGCATACCACGATGTAAGCCAAAGACTGTTAAAAATGCCAGCACAAGTGAAGTGAAGCCAAACCAACCTGAGGTAATCGTAAAGGACAAAGCAAATACCAGATTGACAAATACTCAAAAGCGAAATGTAAAACAGCCAATACATGTATTAAATGTGGAGAAAAGCAAATCAGAGTCGAATATCAAACGCCCAGACAGACGAGGCATTACAGAAATTAAAAGGTATTTTTTCACAATTAATTTCGACTGATTACACATTTGGCATTTACCCTATTACTAATTGTGCTAAATGTATGACAGATCTGAATCAGCTCTCATACAAAAACTTCTTGACTTGGAAAACACACAGCAATCAAAACAAAAAGAACTGGATGAGAAAAATACTCTTCTTGAACAATTTACTGCCAGTGGTAACATTGCACTACATAATATACATTTTGTTATGTTTGAAGGTTGTGTTAACATGTTGACTGCCAACTACGAGTTATCTTGTAGTTGCCAATCTAGCCAGGCTTGCCAGATACGAGTATACTCGTAGTAGACTTATTCGATTGTAATGCGGTTAAAACGAGCTGGCACCTCGAACTAACGTTGTGGCAACACCGAGACACCCTACATCAGCATGTTACCTACGAGTTAACTCGTAGGCATGGCACCAGCGAAGAAAACTATTTCGACTTCCTGATTTCAGAAAGTCACTAAAACATATTTGGCAAATTTGAGCACAACATAGGAATATCCCTTGGCAGTCAACATGTTACCTTGATTCTTCAACCACAAGCAAAAGAATTTGAATTATTATTGTAAAGGTCTGATGGGCTTGACAATTTTAGTGTTTTTTAGAAGCTCATCTCACTAAAGAAATAGAGCAGCTTAAATCCCAATACACAAACCTGTGTATTTCTATGGAAAAGAATGGATATGACCCCATAACCTCAGCGAAAATCAGGGTAATTAAAACTTTATCCTAAGGTTTATTAATACTACTTTGAATTTTTACTTAAGTTGACTAGATGTGTTTTGTTTGTTCTGCTTAACTTTAGTGGCACAGACCCTTCTTGATTTTCTGCCTCAATTTTTAAGATTTCAAACAAATGTATTTGAAGCCAAAATGACAAGCTTTAGCAGTTTGCAGTTTTACTCCATATATTCTAGCGGTTAAAGTAGGGTGGTACTAAATACCGCATGTGACCGCATGTGATTCCTCCTAAAATACACCATGTTATGTGAAATGTAAGAATTCCATCCCCATCAGGGGTAAAATAGACCAGATTCTAGATTGATTTTAATTTCAAACCTTCATCCAACCCTAATAGCTCTAACCGTCAGCGCTTTCAAAAGTCCGCAAAATTATTTTTTCGTAAAAGCATATTTAAGTCCTTCACAGATTCCTGCCGTGTGATAACTTGCGGCCACATGCGGTATACCATGCGGCCACATGCGGTATTCAGTACCACCGGTCAAAGTAGGACCTTATACCTTCAGGCTCTGCAACACTGCTCAGAACCTACTTTTAGTCGATTGAAGCAATAGTAACAGAACTTCAGACTAATGATATTTTTGAACAAGAAATAATGACAGTTTTTATTCTGCAAATCTAATCACAACTTTTTCTTTCGAAAAATCAATTTGTTTGAAACAACCTGATCAGAAGAATACTATTATGATAAGATTTGTACTATTAGTATTGAATATATACTAGTCCAAGTGTTTATGTGGTAATATACCTGCCGTTGTCACCCTAATGAAAGTTTTTGCATTTAAGGAAATGGAATGTATATCCGCTGAGGTGGAAAACTCAGAGAAACATGCAAAGATTGATGCTGAAGAAATGATTAAAAGTCTTTTGATCCTTGACAAACTTTGTGATGACACCACAGAAAAGCTAAAATGTGTGACTTTTCCTATATCACATAGAGAAATATCATCAAGTTGAACATTTTTGACAAATCCATAATCAAAAATGAAATATTATCAGGGATGCCAATGACTGAAAGCAGGGGTCACCAAACTGCACCCGCAGCAGCTCAACCCCCATGGTCATTAAGGAAGACCATACCTTGGCACCCCTTTAAAAATCGCCTGCACCAGGGCATGTAAATATGTGGCCTACACAAATCTTTATTAAACTTATTAGGCCTGCAGTTAAGCCATTGAATTCAAATAGTTTGTTTGTAACTTTTATTTGCTGAACACTAAATTTTACAAAGAGACAAAATGAGGACCTAATCCACAAAAGACGTTTTTTAGAAATACAGGTAGTATGGCAACCCTGATAATAATATTACAATTTTCCTTTTTTTAATATACATACTTAACCTTGCAAAGTTTTTTTTGAAATACACATTTTAATAAGACAGTTGTTTTTATAAGACAGTTGAATGACCACCAAAGCATCAATACAGCAAATATGTTGAACAGTCAATACTTCAGTACAAAAAGTTTTAGTCTCTAACTGGCATTGCTAGTTGGTGTGAAAACAATGTAACAAGGACATACAAAAATCATGAAAGATATGTGAAAAAATGACACTGTTGGTGTAGAACTTGACACCCAAGCAGCTGTAACCAAGGTGCAAAACTTCAGATGTCAATCAAAAATAACATCATCAATTCCATCTAAATCACTATCACTACTTTCATTGTCATCACAATTCTTAGTACTGTTATTATCAGGAACTGGAACCTCTTTCAGTTCAACTTCTACATTTTCTTTTACTTCTTCAATAACTTCTCCAATTTTTTTCCAATGCATTGCAACTGATTTATAAAGCACAACTTCCACTTTGGTGCCGGAAACTGTCACTTTACTTCGATTTGGGTCAACAATCTTGAGATTTTAAAACATTCATTTATTGTAGGTGGAAACTTAATGTTTATTACTGTTGGTTTAATATATAGAGAAAGCAAATGCATTGTACTTACACCAAAGAGTCGAAGGTGTAGATCAAAGTGTTTTCCACTTTCAAAGTTTATGCCTGCTTTAAACTAAAAAACATAAAAAATTCCAGTTTTAGTACAAATAAAATGGGACCCACATTTATGAATCACTGCTTCACAAGTAAAGCTTATATTAAAACTAGAGATGTACCGAATATTCGGTTTGTCGAATTTATTCGGCCGAATCGGCCATTTTTGCATAGAGCACCCATTTAAAGCGTTAAAAGTGTCCTTTCTTCTTAGTACCAACGAAAATCGTGTCAATCATTATATATTTTAACATATTGGCACTTTTCCCACTGCAAACAAAAAATCAGTAATTCATTGTCGGGGTGGCAATCATGCTTGAGGCAATGTTAAACCCCACAGAACTAAAATAAGGACGAAACACAACCATTCTATACTAATAACCAGGTAGATAAACTTGTGTTTTCATGTCAAAAGCCTAGCGTAAAACTTTGCGTGACGTCATAAATGATTCGATTGATTCGGCTGAATCGAAATTTCGCCGATTCGGTACATCACTAATTAAAACATATTTTGGGCTTGCAAACGAAATAACTGTACTTACCACAACTTGGTTTGCTTGAAAGGTAGATTTTTCCACATCAACAAGTTTCGCAAACACAGATAAAACAACGTTTGGTCCAGTTTGGTGCCAATCATATCTACAAGTAGTTTTTTCCTCTTTTGGCTTTTTCCACAAATGAACACCTTTGGAGCAACCTTCTTGGTTTAGAAATGAAGTGAAATCTGATGTCTTTCTTTTACAACATGACCAGTACTTCATCCTGCACCAAACAACAAGTCCATATTTTTTCAGGCTGAGGTAAAGACATAAATTAGCATGAAAAGGATTTTTAATGATTGTACAAACAAAAATATAATCTGAAACCAATTTGTTCAGTAAAAACTATTTCTGCTAATTATATTCTGATGATACATAACTAAGTTTTCTTTCACATCCATTGCTGGTTGTCTTTCACATAAATATCTAGAGATATTTACAAAATAAACAATGCCTGAAAAATTAATTTGACAGCAAAGGTTATAACACCCAGCATCTTAATGGAACTTAAACATTTAAGGCACATAGCCTACAGATAATTGCATAACCATGACAAACAGAAGCCTTAAAAGTTAATGGAAACCTATCAACATCACTCACCCTTCATGAAAGACAGCTGTTCCACAATGAAAAACACAACTTGTTTTATCACTTGGTCCATTCTCATATGTCTGACAAAAAATAGTAAAGCTTTTACCGCTTTTTATTCAATTTGTGAATCTGATAACTCATATTTCATTTTTACACAGTAAACATATGTGTCAAGCAGTATTTCGCAGTTTTTTAAAAACAAGTAAAACAATGTTTGGAAACCCTGGCACCAAGGTGGTTACCCTTTATCAAAGGTCCAGTAAAAATGCGAATTTGCAGTAATTTAAAGACAAAGAACTAACAAATACCAAAAACATTGTAACCTACAGCTTTACAGCCACTATTCCGACATGAAGTTCCAACTTTAATTTCTCCACTCTCCTCCTCAGCAACCTTTATCACTTTGGATTTATTATAGGAGGAAGTTGTTTTTATAGAGAGCATTTGCAAAGGCTCGTTTTCACTGAAAAAAATATATAGAAGGCATTGAAAAATATAAAAGTCACAATTTTGGGGGGTTGAAAGTGGCCTTGGTAAAACTAAATAGAGTTTTTAAAAAATACACAAACTTTACTTCAACTTTACTTGCATTTGTTCCCAAAATGTGGCAAGTAATTTTGACATGTTATTCAATTAGTAACTTAAACTTAGTAATTCTAAGGCTTATAAATAGTTTGGGGTCCCAACCACTGACAGCTTTGCACCTTATCCATATTATAGATTACAATCTTTGTATTTGCAGTTAAGATTCATAAAGAAATATATCATTTAAAACAGTGGTTCTCAACTGCCGATCTGCGGACCGGTGCCGGTCCGCGTCAACTTTCCTGCCCGTCCACCAAACATATTACTATTTTATTTCTCATTTGCAAAATGCAAGATGTTGAAGGCAGAGAAATCGTGTGGAAGTCAACGCTCTACTTCCTTGCAGAAACTTCATTAGAACCGCGTTTAACACATATGAAATCAAACAGACAGCAACGAATTTCTCATTAAATTTAATTTTTCATCTTCTTTTGAATTGCATATTTTTGTCTTGATTACATCTTGGGTTAATTTTGAAAGCCTACCGGTCCTCAAAATTTGTTTTGAAAGTTTACCGGTCTGCAAACTTAAAAGATTGAGAACCACTAATTTAAAGCATGTATAGTGACTTTTAGTGAGCAAAAACATATAACAATTAAAAAAAACTCTGTTGTTGGATTTAAAGCAAATACTAAGGGTTATGAGGGTAAACCAGATTCTGGTGGGGATAAAATGGCTCACCCTTGCTTGTAATGCAGCTTTATTTAAAGAATGACAAGCAAACCTTTTAGATGTAACCAAAAATGTTTCCAAAAGAAAACCAAAGTTACCTTGGCCTTTCCACAGGGACTTTTGGCTTGGGTTCAGGTGGTGATTGTTTTACTTCAATTTTCTTTTCTTTATGTTCTTCCTCAACTTTTGGTTTAATTTCTTCTTTCGGCTTTTCAGGATTGTGTTCACCTATTATGCACCCCTAACAAATTTCCACAAATTGGTAAACATTAGTTTCAATTCAATCAATTAGTAAATTTATTAATGTAGTAAGAACCAATCAAGATTTAAAATTATACCTAAAATAAGAAAAACAATACTACTGTTTCATATAAGTAATAGACAAATTAAGTGTACTAAAGTTATACTTACTGGTATTTTAAGAAAATCTGTAAAGTCTGTGGTTCGTTTCTTGCAGCAAGACCATCCTTTAAGTGCATCATGAAACACTGGCACACCAGGATGGTATTGGCATGAATCTACAAGAATCAAGTCATTAACTTACTGACTTTAGGAATGATTGAAATTTAAATCTAAACTTACCTGAGCTATTTTGAGTTGGATTAAACTTTGCACCGCAAGATTTGTTGTAACATTGCAGAAGAACTGGATCCACTGCCATTGGTTAAATATACTTTTAAACAGCCAAGCACTTGGTAAAAAAATAAGCGCTAGGTATTATATATTTTCTGAAAGTAACACATTGAATATAATTGTGAAAAAAAACTCTTTCCAACGCTTCCAAAAGTAAATTTAAAATATACAAAAACATTAGGCATTTACTAAAAACATTTGTCCGTCTTCCCATTGTTTCGGAATCGGAATCTTCTGGTCAGTTTTGTAACAGCTGACTGGTTTTATCAGCTGTTGTCCTGCGAAGGCGTGAAATTTGCGGTAAATCCCCTTTGTGATAAAGCTACAAGAAAGTATTAAATGTGAATATGGACCCCATTTTTTACTCTCTGATTGTCAGTTAAAATCAAAAACGATTGGCTATTGTTAAATAACAATAATTTATTTCAAAGGAACTACTCTAAAAAACTAAGAAAATCAAAGACTTTTATTTAACATCGGTGGTAGGCTTTGATCATTAATACTATGAAACATTTTATAATATCTATGCTTTGACATAGGACAAAAGAACCTCAGTTTGCGTCAAGGTTATATTTAGCAAGCTGCCTACATAACCTAGGCTACACTAAAATACACATAGCATATTTCCCTACTAGCGACCGCTGTTAATTGAAACCCTCTTATTTTGCTCTTTTGAATGGTCTGAATGGACTCTAGTCTGTGGGACCGGAAAGATGTATCAAAGTTGGGTTTGGGAGCGAGAAAAGAGGACGTATTGTAAACCTAGTTAGTGACTACTTTCGTGTTTGTAGCCTGACATTTTTTTCGTGACATGACTTCCATTTGACCTGAATCGATCTTATTTTTTCTGTATTAATAGACAACATCCTAGAACAGGGGTCCGCAAATAGTGGGTCGCGAGTGACGCAAAGACCTTTAATAAGTCTGGGTCGCGAAATATTTTAAATTTTCCGTGGATATATAAGCATCGCATCTACACTTCTACAGTATTAATGAACAATGCAAAAAGTTAAGCGCATCTGTGCAAGCATGCGTTTTCTGATAAGATGTGTTCTCAACACAAAGCCCACAGTTCTCATTCAAACACGTTTGTTTACCTACTGTTTCATGTGAAAATAACAACTGACAACAGCATAATAACAGTCTTAATATTGATATTTAGTTGCTTAGTATTTTCCACAAACTTACATGCTAACAAAATGCTTGGGTCGCGAGAATTTAGAGCAATTCTTTTAGGGTCGCGCCAAAAAGTATTTGCGGACCCCTGTCTTTGTTTCCGAAATAGTAGCCTAAGCGGTTTAGTTAGTAAATTTGCTTGAAGGTTCATTTGACATGGCCTATGTAGCCTAAGCTAGGGTTACCAAACGCCCGGAATTTCCCGGACATGTCCGGAATTTTATCGTACAATCTGTGTCCGGAAACAATTTTCAAAAAAACTCGTAATTTCCGGAATTTTAGCGTCTTTTAGCCTAACCTGCAGCAGTTTTCATAATTCTATTCCTGAGAGATTCAAAGTTTAGCCTACGTTTAACCGGTTGTCTGGGCTGTTGCCTACATTCATACAAAACAACTCATCAGCATGAATTAACGGCTATTTGCTGATTTTTTGCGTCTTGAAAGCATACTCTGTTAAAAGAACCGGATCATATGAAACTCTTTTTTGCTTACTTAAGAAGAACATAAATTCATAACTGGGATCAGCCCTGAAGCGTCTATGCCAGGGGTGGGCAAACTTTTCAGCGCAAGGGCCGCATTCAAAAGTTCTTAATCTTATGGGGCCGCATGGTATTTCACCAACGGCCGCCAATTGCTTGCTTGTTTTTGTTTTAAAATAACTGGTGTAAAGAATTTGGTTTATATCATATATATATACCATTTAAAGCCGCCTAAAATCCTCAGATTAATAATTTTTAACTTGATGCATAAGTTTAGCTAAACGAAGTTAACTGTTTATGACGTCATACTCTGTTTTGTGACGATTGCGGTGCCCGTTTTTTCGCATTCTTGCACACACTAAGCGGATAAAAAGCCTGACGCATATAGTTACTATAGGCTGGTAATCTTTTTTCCAGTCTCACGAAATCTGTTTTCAGCAGTTTAAAAATCAAAATGGTTTTTGTTACCGTACGTCACGGCCGTCAGTGCATGTATTTTTATATTCATGGTCACGGCAGCAAGTTGTGCACGCATATTTTCAGCTATATTTGCAAATACGTTTGTTGTCACTTGATTGGACAAACATTGGTTGAAACTAGTGATGTACCGAATCGGCTAAATTTCGATTCGGCCGAAAGGGGGGGGGGGGGGGGGGGGGGGGGGGGGGGGGGGGGGGGGGGGGGGGGGGGGGGGGGGGGGGGGGGGGGGGGGGGGGGGGGGGGGGGAGTCACGCGAAGTCGTACGCTACGTGTTAGACATGAAAAACTTTTCATCTACCAAGCAACTAGTGCAGAATAGTCGTGTTTCGTCCTCATTTCAGTTCTGTGGGGTTTAAAATTGCCTCAAGCATGATTGGCAACGTGTCAATGAATTACTAATTTTTTGTGGGAAAAACGATAATGTGTTGAAAAACGTAAAAATTGACGCGATTTTCGTTATGTTTGGGCTTTTGGAAGATTCCGTGGTACCTTAATGAGCAGAAAATACATGTTTAAAGCTTTAAATTTGTGTTCGTAAAAGATTCGGTTTCGGCCGAATCGGTCATTTTTGCAAAGATTCGGTTTCGGCCGAATAATTTGTTGCGATTCGGCCGAAACCGAATCTTTTACGAACACAATATTCGGTACATCTCTAGTTGAAACGCTACATTGTAATTGTTTCAAAATAAACAAGCATTTAAACAAGTACGTTGTTTTGTCAATAAATTCCTTGCTCCAACATTAATGCGAGCCGCTTTTAGTATCAATCTTTAGGTGTTGTGCGGGTCTGTGTTAACGATTCTGAAGCCGTTTTTTTTTGTCCGTTTGCAATATACTGTAACGACCTAAACTTGATTCAAAGTGATCAAAG
This sequence comes from Phallusia mammillata, assembly GCA_003260075.1. Lineage (NCBI taxonomy): Eukaryota > Metazoa > Chordata > Ascidiacea > Phlebobranchia > Ascidiidae > Phallusia > Phallusia mammillata. The sequence goes on along the minus strand of QLIY01001103.1, from coordinate 8,802 downwards.
TTTTCGCGTCAACAGTGCAAAGTGGGCCGTACTTGAAAACGTGAATCGCTTTTACTTTTATTTACTTTTATCGAACGAAGAAATTGGTGCGGATTCTCCACTGAGCCTGTGTAGCTCAGTTGGTAGAGCGCGAGTCCCGGAAAGACTCCTGTCGTCGGTTCGAATCCCACCGCAGGCTAGATTTTTCTAGCCTACGCCTTGCCATATGGTGGTGAATGCTTGGTGACCGGCTGGTTCGGTATAGCGCCTTCAATGGCCCTGGCGTACTGTGGTTTTACTTACTTATTGCGCTTTTTGTCTCTGTGATAGCACTGTTTTTGGTCAAAAATGACACTGTTTTGGTTGGTTAGATGTGCGATATAACGCGCTTTATAACGCATGTTTGGTATCGCCTACGATATTTATTAAAACCGTCCGGAATTTTCCTCACGGAGATATGGTTTTCTAAACTGTAGGCTATAAACTAGATTCGTTTCTTTTAAAAGGTTGGATATCACTGCTACATATGGTGCATTGGTTTCTCTCTGCAGAAAGGGGTAGGCTACCTGGATGGGTTGTGTTTAAATCTGATTAAAATAACGGACATTTTGCGTGACATTTAGCTAAGACTAAACTGCGTTTTAAACCACTGGTAAAGCTGAGCTACATAGTGGTTTGTCCTCAAACGTTTTTTTTTACTTCACCACAGTTTTAACACCCTGTTCGCATGCATGTTCGTGCAAAGCTCCCCAAACAGTTGTTCGCAACAAATTTGGTTGACATCGCCACAAGCTTCGGGGTCTACTGTCCTGAGCGAAGTTCTTTCATTTCATCCCGTGTTAGTATGTAAGTTTGTACAGCAAACCTAGACGATTGTTGACACAGAATCCTTGAACTTGACCCATGTTTAGTGGTTAGCCGTGATACAACTATAATTGCCGTACTAGCCTATTCCTAAACATGTGATGTCGCGGCAATAAGGAAATACGAGTTAATTAACTTGTTAACTTACGTATTTGTTTCAAAGCACTACAATTTATAATGTGTTTCGTGCTCAAAATGTTGGCAAGTTCTGCATCAAAGTTTACCAACTTGACTAGCTGGTTTCTCGAGGAAACTACGGCTGATCGTTTTGAAATATATACTTTTCAAACTATTGTGGAACTCGATCCACTAAAATTGAAAATTACGCCACAAACGCTATAAAATTGGGGGTGTGTGTGAAAACACCACTTAACCGCTGCGGCCAACCTGTAGATGATTTATAGTGGGAAAAGTACAGCATGCTATAGTAAAGATAATTTCATGACAAAGTTTTTTATCTTAGATTTTTTAATCATAAACACTCCATAAAGTATCATTATAATTTCCAAGCCACCATCAGCTATTTCAAAGACACCAAAATAATAACAGATGCAATGCAGACATATTTGTGTTTGTGTTAATTCTGTGTAATTTGAATGAAAAAAGGCAGGAATATAGCATCAATAAAACAAAGTACTATAAATATATTTGTGTAAAAATAAAATGGTGTGTTTATCAGTGAGTATCATTTTTCCTCCTTCAAGGATTGGCGATACCTAAAAATAAAAATTGGTAAGAAAGATTCAAAAGATATTTCAAATGTAATGAAAATGATCAGTCACTCATATTTGTCTTTTGGAAAAAGGAACCGCACCTGTAGATGGTTTATTAGTAACATACATTGGTTTCAGTTTAATTTTTACCCACCTGAGTATTCTGGCAACTTGAAAAGCACCTGTTGCACCCAGACAAATGTTCACAGAAAAGAGAAGCCAATTCTTTGGAATGATTACCAAAGAGTAACGAGACCAAATGAAACCTGTTGCAGTAAGTGAAACAGACTGATTGAGACTGAGTTTATCTGGAGGACGAAAGTAGTCAGACAAGCCAGCAATCACCAGAGCCTAGAACCAACACAAATTTAACACCAACTGCAGTAATATTAGAAATGTTACGAATAATTCTTAAACTTTGGAAAACATTACAATAAAAAAATAAGCTTGGTGTAAATGTAGCATAATCCTTAAATTGGACCAACATTTCTAATTTACCCATTTAAATCCAGGTGCCCAGAAATGTATTGTCTTGAAACCTAAAAAAATTTTCAAATGTTAAATGTTGAGTTTGTTAGGAACAACAATGTATCAAACACTATATTTAATATTTATTAATTATACTATTGACATGCAACAAAGCAACTTTATATTCAACATTTTGTTGCTGAAGAGAAAATAGCAATTATGTACTCATACAACCAAACTTAAAACGCAGCAGCATACCAGCAGGATGATTCCATTTTTGCTTGAGGTTTTCTGACATTCGAGCTTGAAGCCTGTGGTCCAATTTGACAAGTGCTTGTCGAAAATTACCAGCCATTTTTCTTCACAACAAAGTTATATTTTTATTACAGGTAACAAAACACTAAAAATGCAAATTCACAAAATTTAAATTATTTATCTTCACAACTATAAGCATCACGAATCACGATCACATTCACAGGTTCAGAGACAAATTCATATTTTTTATTGTTAGGAAATTTGGCACCATGAACTTTAAAACTTCAGTAATGAGGGGCTCCGCTATAGAACTTTGGGAGCCCTGTTTAGAGGAAAAGCTGTCATTCAGTCAGACTTACACTCCATGACTCCACCTCGTGACCTCACTTCAACATGAACTAAAAGTGTAAAGAAAGCACAACACGACTCTGTTTTATTTTCATGAATATGCTGAACAATCGTCTTACAAACGTTGTGATATATCTACCTACGACCACGAATTACAGACGCGCGCAAGAGGCAAGACGTTTGTGACAATGTTTACAAATTATTATTCCCGGCAAAGATGTATCACGCTTTAGTGAACTGGGCTTTGACACGTCACGCTTCATCAAACAATCGATGATTGTTTGTGCATAGATAACTTAATTCACTCATAGATACTACATACACAAGATGGCAAGCGCATTGATATTGAGTTGTAGTATGTAGTATCTATGATTCACTAGATGCGCAACTCGTCTGCCGACTAAATTTTTAAAAAAATCTCTCGGGTGAATTACTACATAGAACAAGATGTAACTTTTAATGTGTAGTTATGTTATGTTGATGTATTTTTTAAACATTTTTATTTTAACAAATCTAATTTAATTGCCATGAACGCGAATATATTGGTTTTGCCTTCCTTCAGACGTTGCACGCTTGAATGAACAAGTACACATTTCGTGTGCATTGGTAAGAACATACACATATTTTGTCGTCTTGTCGATAGTTTTTTGAGCTGCGACGTTTAGTTTGATAAAAATGTTTTAGTTTTTGGAATTTTCTTAATAATATCATAAAAAA